>PVLD010005358.1:0-113070 GCA_004027595.1 Dinomys branickii | reverse complement strand
CGGGATCCCGGAGCGCTGCCCGGTTTGGTGCAGTTTGTCCCAGTAGCGCGTTCTCTGTCGGGTTCAGGAGCTGAAGCCGTTCTTCCCTCCACACTCGCTCTCTTGGCTGGTCGTCTTCTTCCCGGAAGTCCTTATTTCTGTCTTCATATTGTTATATTTCATTGTTTGGGTGGTAATCCTCTGGGAGGTTCTCTCTCTGTCGCCTACCCGGTCGCCATCTTCCCGGAAGTCCCTGATTTAGGTTCATTTTGATTAGCATTGGTTTGGAGTGTCTTTTTCCATTCTTTTACGTGTACTCCATTTGTGTCTTTATGTTTAAAATGGGCTTCATGCTATCACCAAGTTCTGGGGTTCTGGGGTCTCCTTCCAAAGGTGGTTTCTAGGTTCTTTTTATCTTGAACAAAGAACTGGATAAGACAAGTACAAAATGTAGCAAGGTTTTGTGTTTATTAAAGATAGGAAAAGAAACATGCTAGGCAGAATGAATTTGGGCCAAATAAAAGTAGGAAAAGAGTGTACTTGACAGCATGAGAACAGTGTGCTGTGGAAGAGAGAACTCAGGAGCACTGGAGTCACTGTGGTCCTTTTGTATCTTCTATTTCGGAGGTTGACCTCAGTCCTAGTGACCTATTGAAAACTTCTGAGTTCTCACGTGAGAGACTAAAGGTAGCGCTCTCTGATTGGCTCCCGGGATAGGGCTTTGAGTACTGTCCTGCACATGTGTCCTGGGACATGTAATTAACAGATCACTCCCCACCTCCCCAGCCAGTTTGCCAAACTCATCTCCCACACCCGTAATCCCAGCACTCCAGAGCCTGAAGTCGGAGAATTGCTGGGAGATCGAGAGTAGCCTGGGCTCCGTAGCAAATTCAAGGCCAGTCAAAATATGTAGAGACTTCTAGTCTTACAAAAAAAGTAAAATGGTTTTTAGCTAGGAGTGGTGGTGCATAGCTGTAATCTCAGCATTCTGGGAAGTTTAGGCAGGAAGATCAAAAGTGCGAGCCCAGCCTGGGAAGTTTAGCAAGGTCTTTTCTTAGAATAGCAAAAATTAAAAAGAGCTGGGGATGTAGCTTAGTTCAGAGGCCATGGATTCAACCCCTGGGGTCTTATGAATGCTAGACAAGCATGCTACCATGGAGCTATGTCCCCAGTACTTTTTCTAATTTTTAAATTTTGAGATAGGATCGTGTTATGTAACTAGCGCTGGGTTTGAGCTCGCTATGGTCTGGCTGGCTTGAACTTGTGATCTTCCTGCCTTAGCTTCCTGTGTACCTGGGATTATAGGTATGTACCACTGCATCTAGTTAAAGTAGGTTTTTTAAAATTTTCTTTTCCCCCCTCTGTTTTTGTAAGACAGGGTTTTGTTGTGTAGTCTAGGGTGGCCTTGACTTCACAATTTTCTTCTATTAATTGCTGAAGTGCCGAGATCACAGGTATGTGCCATCATGCCCAGCTAAAATGGTTTCTTATAAATGGGGTGTGGTGGTGCAGGCCTATAATTCTAGCACTCTATGTAGTGGAGGCAAGATAATATGAGCCCAGTGTGGGAAATTTAGCCCCTTAGTGACTTTCAAAATTTAAAAAGTTGCAAAGTGTGATGGCGTGTGCCTGTAATCCCAGCACTCAGGAGGCTGAGGCAGGAGGATTGCCACAAGTTTGAGGCCAGCCTGGGCTACATAGTGAGTTCGAGGGCAGCCTGAACTATCCAGCGAGACCTTGTCTCAGAAAATAAAATAAAACAAAACAAAATTTAAAAAGTTGTACAGTGGGGGAAGAGGCTAGGAACACAGCTCTGTGAAAGCACCCAGGTTCAATCTCTAGTACTAAAAAAAGGGGGGAGGGGACAGTGTGTGTTTGGGTCTTGCTTTCATTTTTATTTTTTAAATTCAGTCTGACAATTTCTGCCTTTTATTGAGATGTGTAGACTATTTATATGTAACATTATTGTTGATTATGGTTGGGTTTTAACTTAGCGTTTTGCTATTTATTTTGTTTGTCCCGTACACTCCCTTTCACTTTCCCCTTCCTTATTGATTTATTTTGTATAATTGTACTGAATCTTATTTCTTAGCTAACTTGCTATCTCTTTGTTGTGGCTTTTGTTTGTTTGTTTGTTTGTTTTTGAGACAGGGTCTCGCTGTGCAGTTCAGCCTGGCCCTCAGCTCACTATGTAGCCCAGGCAGGCCTCAAACTTGGAGCAGTCCTCCTGCCTCACCCTCCCGAGTGCTGGGATTACAGGCGTGCGCCACCACGCACAGCTGTTGTGTTATTTTGATGATTGCTTTGTGGTTTATTATTATATATTTAACTTATCATAGTCTATCTACCAACCTCCAAGTGATATTATACTGCTTTACATATAGAATCAGAACCTTACAACAGTATATTTTTCCATTTCTTCCCTGTAAGATACTGTGTTATGATATGTCAGATATTCTACTTTCATATGTTAAAAACCTTAAAATATGTAGTTATTACTTTTCCTTTAAACAAACATTTAAAAAATAATTTTAGGGCCAGGGATATAGCTCAATGGCATAAGCACTTGCCTGTCAAGTGCAAGGTCCTGAGTTCAATTCCTGGTACCAAAAAAATATATTTATTTTTAAGTAATAAGAACAGTCTTCTTAAAATTAAAAAAATTTTTTTTGGTCTTTTTGAGGCAGGGTCTCACTGTGCAGTTCAAGCTGACCTTGAACTCACTTTGTAGCACAGGCTGGGCTTGAACTCATAGCAATACTCCTGCCCCAGGCTCCCAAGTGCTGGTATTACAGGCGTGCACTACCACATCGGGCAGAAGTCTTTTTTATTAGCTTATATGGTTATAATTTTTTAAGGCTTTTCATTCCTTTGTGTAGGTCCAGATTTTCATGAAGTACCATTTTTTCCTTCCTGAAGTACTTTCTTTAATATTTCTTTAGGTGAATTCTTCATTTTCTTTTCTTACTTTTTTTTTTTTTTTGGCTTTTTGAGACAGCATCTCACTTTGTAGTCTAGGCTGGCCTTGAACTGACTATGTAGCCCCAGCTGGCCTTGAATTCAATGGCAATCTTCCTGTCTCAGCTCCCCCAAGTGCTGGGATTATAGGCCTGTGCCACCATACCTGGCCTTATTTTCATTTTTAAAAGAATTTTTAGAATTTCTGGAATTCTGAGTACAGAATTTGGGGTTAACAGATTTTTTTCTTTCAATATTTTAAAAGATGTTGCATTAGCATGTTTCCCAGTTTGCATTGTTATCAACAAAAAGTCTAATAACATTCTATTTCTCTTTTTGTGTGTGAATGTTACTAGGGGCTGAACCTAGGCCTTCACACTGAACTGTACACCTGCCATTTTTTAATTTTGAGACAGAGTTTTGCTAAGGTGTTTTTTTTTTTTTTTTTTGCCTCAGTCTCCTGAGTGCTGGGATTACGGGTGTGCACCACCATGCCAGCTAAATTGTTAAATTGGTCAGGCTGCATTCAAATTTATGATCCTCCTGCCTCAGCCTTCCAATGTGCTAGGAGTGCAGGCGTGCACCACCATAACTTTCTTATTATTCATAAGCTCTTTGAATAACTTTGTGTATCTTCTTTACACACTGTGCCTTTTTACTCTGGCTCATTTAAATGTTTTCTTTTTATCAGTCACGTTATGGCTTGATGTAGGTTTGGTCCTGTTCCTTTTTTTTTAATGGCAGCAAAGTTTTATTAAATGTAGGAAAAGGAAGAGGTTCTTTTGTTTTTTTTCTTTGGTGGTACTGGGGGTTGAACTCAGGACCCTGCGCTTGCTAGGCAGGCGCTTATTCCGCTGAGCTATATCCCTAGCCCCAGGGAAGAGGTTCTGCAAAGCAAGTTTGAGCCGAGTAAAAGTAGGAAAAGCAGCACGAGGGGGCACCCCCGTGGAGAGAGAACACAATGGGCTGTTAGATTTCTTTGCTTGGGATTAATTTATTTGCTTGAAGCTTTGGATTTATAATTTAAAATCCCAGTTAGAGGTTGTTAGCTATTATTTTTCATGTCTTTTTTACTGTGTCCCTCTTCTGCTTTGGACTGCTTGGAGCTGTTTCGTAGCTGTGTTTTTACTCTTCTATGGTTAGGGGTAGCTCCTTTTTTTTTTTTTTTTTTTTGTCTTTTTGAGACAGGGTCTCGCTATGCAGTTCAGGCCGGCCTTGAGCTCACTTTGTAGCCCAGGCTGGCCTCGAACTTGCAACGATTCTCCTGCCTCAGCCTCCCAAGTGTATTGCTGTGTTTTCAAGTTTATCATTTTCTCTGGCATTTTAAAATCTATCAATACAATCTGATGTATTTTTCATTTCAGACATTGTGGTTTTCATATCCTCAAGTTTGATTTGGATCTTTTCAGAAAACATAATTTCTATGTCTCTGCTTAATATACACAATATTTCTTTTTTGGAATGTAGTTATAATAGCTCTTTCATTGTGTACTAATTCTGTCATCTCTGTCATTTCTGGGTTAGTTCCAGTTCCTTGTTTTTTCTTTTTCTGTAGTTCATGTTACTTTTTAATGCTTATTAGTTTTTATTAGGATGCTAGACAGTGTGAAGTTTGAGTACTGCATTATTTTATTATTCCTGTAAATACCCTGAATTTTGTTCTAGAATGCAGTTGTTACTTGGAAATATTTCTTGTTAAGGCTAGCTATGAAGCTCTGAAGGTAAATCAGAGCAGTATTTAATATAGACCTAATTTTTAAAACTCATTCATGAAGTAAAAGCATTCTGAGTATTTCACTGTACCCATGACTTGGGAGGTTTTCTGTTCTTGTTAGTAGGAACAGGAGCTGTTTCTGGTCCTCTGTGAGACCTGGTGACTATCCCGCTAATTACTTCAGGCAGTCTCGCCCCCAGCCTCAGCGGCACATTAGTAAGTTACACTTAGCCTCCCCTAAGTTCCGTGGGTCAGAAATTCAGGCACGGTTTAGTTTACTTGGTTCTCGTGGCTCAAGACCCCTCAGCAGGCTGCAGCTGCTGCCAGGGTTGTCTCGTCATGGGATCCGCTATTCAGACACGTGGTGGTTGCAGGCCTTAGTCCTGGCCTCACGAGGGTCTCCACCAACTGCTTCATGACATTGTAACTTGCTTCTTCAAGAACGAGAGTGAGCAACCGAGAGCATGCCCAAGATGGAAGATGCAGTCTGTTAGTAGCGTACTCACAGAAGTAACATCTCATAGCACCTGCTGTATTCTACCCATTAGAAGTGAGCCCGGCCTACACTTCAGGGGAAGCTTCTGCATGAGTGCGGGTACAGGAAAGGGGCGCTGCCTCAGAGGCACTGGCTCAGCACACCCGAGCTTCAAGGGGAGCGCAGTGTAGGCCTCTGGAGCTGTCTCACTGGCGCAGCTTTGTGAATTCCAGCCACCTTGCTCTCCATTATTCTCTCTCTCTCCCTCTCTTTTTTTTTTGAGACAGGGCCTCACTGTGTATTCCAGGCTGGCCCCAAACTTGTGGAAATCGTCCTGCCTCAGCCTGCCAAGTGCTGGGATTACAGGCGTGTACCACCACGCCTTACATCTCCCTTACTCTTTATTCTGTCCCATCAGGGTAGGTTGAGGGGCTACACCTGGGTTTCCCCTCCTGCATCACAGCCCAGAAAATCTCTGGGCAGTGAGCTAGGGGTAGTGGTAAATATTACCACTATTTTCTACCTTCCAGGGATAATTGTCCTTCATTGCCTGATGTTCAGTATTTTTAAAACTATTTTTTTCAGATGTCTTATCCAGTATTTTAGTAGTTTCAGGTGGGAGGGAAAAGCCCATTCCTGCTGTTGCATCTTGGCTGGAAGCAGAAGTCTACATGTTTTTAAATCTTGGTGGTGCATGCCTGTAATCCCAGCACTCGAGAGGCTGAGGCAGGAGGATCATTGCAAGCTCAAGACCAGCCCAGGCTATGAAGTGAGCTCAAGTCCAGGCCAAACTGCATAGTGAGACTCTGTCTCAAAAAGACAAACAAAACAAAACAAAAATAAATAGCTATCTTTTATTTAATTATTTGGATATACCATGAGATTTAACTACTTTTGTAGACAATTTATTTCTAATTTTTTACTCTATTGTGGTGGTTTCTGGTGGGGTTATCTTTGCATTCTTTTTTTGTTTTTATTTTTGAACTTACTATGTAGCCCAGGGTGGCCTCGAACTCGTAGTGATCTTCCTGAGGCTCTGGAGTGCTGGGATTAAAGATGTGCACCACCACACCCAGCTATCTTTGCATTCTTGTACAAGTAAACAGATTTTTAAAATTACTACATCAAGTAATGGACCCAGCATGCATTGACTGTGTACATTTAAAATGCTGATGTGCCAAAATGCCTTTCAAAAAGGTCATGCTCAGTGCTTTTTGTTTTGTTTTTTGTTTGTTGAGACAGGGTCTCACTGCGTAGCCCAGACTGGCCTTGCCTCATGGGAATTCTCCTGCCTCCGCTTCCCAAGTACTGGAATTACAGATGTGAACCACCATGCCTGGCTTTCAGAGCTTTTTATAAGTTCTCATTCAGCCAGGCCAGGTGGAGTTTAGATTTGTTTCTGTTAGCGTTTCTTTTTAGGACTTACAGTGGGGCTAGTGACAGAGTGCTCACCAGCACTTAAAAGAAAAAAAAGGAAGAAAGCCCATACAACTTTTTAAGATAAGTGTTATTGAGGTATACGTTATACAATGAAGTGCACACATTTTAAATGTGTAGCTTGATGAATTTTGACAAATTTATACCTCCAAGTAATCACCACAATCAAGTTATAGAACATTTTTGTCCTAACTTTGGCCTTAGACAATCACCAGTTGGCCCTTTTTTCCAGTGCTGTGGGATGAACTACCTCTGTGTTATATCCCCAGCTCTCCCTTTCTCTCTACCCCTCCCTCTCTCCCTCTCCTCCCACCCCTCCACTGCTGGGGATTGAACCTCGGGCCTTTGTACCTAGCTACAGCCCCAGTACCAAGTTTCTGTACTAATGCTTTTACCTTTTATTGCTGCTACTGCCCCAATTTGAAAGACAAGGTAAATACAATCTCTTAATGGAAGTATATGAGCTTTGAATCAAATAGACCTGAGTTGCAATCAAGCTTCAACCTTTTGCTGGGGGACTTGAACTCCCTGCTGTTATCTTGTCTCTTTAGTTTGGCTGATCACACGTCTGGGTGTAATGGGTAGGAAGGGTCTAGCACAGGACCCTCCCCAGACAGACATTCGTGGAGGCTCTAGTATCGTTCTGTTCTTCTTAACTTTCATGCAAGTTACTATGGTGCTTTCACCACCATCAGCAGCATCACATATGCAAAGAACCATTAATATATTTTCCTGTGCTTTTTCTAACAGAACCAGATCCTATGGTGAGATTTAAGGAATTCCAGATCAAATCATATCCTGTACAGGACTTTAGCTCTTTAAAACTTCTGCGTCTCCAGGAAGCCAGGAAACGAGGGGTACCCTTCAGTGAGCCAACAAAAACCTCAGAAAATCATCTCCCCAGGATGCTGGGCCCAAAGATCAAGTAAGCTCGGCTCTTGGTAGATAGAAAGGTTCACATTGGTTATAAAGCGGGCAGGGGATATGACTTCTGTGGTAGAATTTCAGGGGTGCTCAGGAAGGGGCAGAGGGGGCACCCCCAAAGGGGCGATGTGATGTGTATGTGAGGCAGTCTACAGCAGTCCTAGGTTTGAGACCCAGGACCTGAACTCTCTGCCTCTAACTCATAGGGCCACTTTAAGTTCACAGCTACTTCTTTACTCAGGGCCTCAGTAAGTCATGTAAGGAAGAAAGGCAGGAAATACCTTCTGGCTGTGATATTCTATGTATGCGTTGCTGGGCCCTTTTGACTCTGAGCTCCTTTAGAAAATTTTACCCAAGTACAGTAGCTTATCTTTGTCAAAACAGTGTGTTAAAGCCTGGCATGGTGGTACATGCTTGTAACTCTAGCTGAGACAGGAGAATTGCAAGTTTGAGCCCAGCCTGGATGACTTAGTAATTTAGCAAGACCCTGTCTCCTGTCTCTAAAAAAAGGAAAAGAGTGTGGGAGGGCAGGGATAGGGAGGTAACTCAGTGTGAAGGCCCTGACTTCAGCCCCCAGTACCACAGAACAATTACAGCAAACAAATAAATGAATAAAAACTACAAAAACCAGTGTATTCCATTTTCAGGCAGTTATGTTAGAACTTTTAGAAATTCCTTTATATATTGCAAGTTTGAGCTCAGCCAGGACAACTTAACAATTTAGTGAGATTCTGCCTCAAAATAAAAATGGACTAGTGATGTAGCTTAGTCTGAAAGTAATGGGTTCCATCCCACCATACCAAAAATAAATAAATAAAAATTCCTTTATATGAACTTTCAATCAAATACAACTTAGCCAAAACCTTTTCCTGGGTGTCTTGAACTATTTGCTTGGACTCTGTGTGTGTGTGTGTGTGTGTGTGTGTGTGTGACTTTTTTTGAGACAGGGTTTCTCTTTGCAGTTCAGTCTGGCTTGAGCTCACTTTGTAGACCAGGTTGGTCTCAAACTCAGAATGATCCTCCTGCCTCAGCCTCCCGAGTGCTGGGATTACAGGGGTGTACCAACACACCCTACCAGCTTTGAGCTCCTGTATAAAACTGGTGTTTAAAAGGATCCTTTCTCTTTCTCCCAAGTCTCTTCCCTGTTACTCTTCTTAATTCCCTGGCAGCAGGACTCAGCCTCTCTCTGGGCGTGATTTTACATTTTCTCACCTTCTAGGTAATATTTTCCCTGGAAGGGAACTCTCAGTGTGCAGTGTGGTAGGGCTGGTTATCCCTGGCCTTATGAGCTGACAGTTCTACAGATGAGTTCTCTTTAACAAACTGTCACATTTCAGATCCAAGTATACTCATTCAGTCAAGTGTTCCACGCTCAAAACCAAGTTTGGTGAGATCCCCAAGGAGGCAGCAGTGGGGGCCTACATGAAAATCCACACTGTGGAGCAAGGAGAAATTGTGGTAAGTGTGCAGAGAGCTTTGTTCATGATGTAGTGTGTAATATGGGTGGGTGGGGAGTGTTGAGTAATGGGAGTAAAAATTTAGAAGCACCTCTGTCTGGTGATGCTAAGAAGTAGCACTGATTTTTAAGGTATGATATGGGTATTATGGCAAGAACCCTTATATTTAGGATATTCATATCAGATATTTAGAAATGAAGTGATGACAGCTGGGGCTTGCTTTAAAGCAATCCAGGAGTCAGAAGGAAGGGAGGGAGAGGAGTAAAAAGAATTCAGATGTACCTACTTCCATTTACAAATAAAAATAAAAATACAATAATCCAGGAGTGGTAAGGCAAGGATATTCCCTCTTACCACTCCTATTGTACTAAAGTCTTAGTGTATTAAGAAAAGGAATTGAAAGGTATTAAATTGAAAGGAAATAAATAAGCCAGATATGGTGGCACATGCCTGTAATACCAGCATTCAGGAGGCTGAGGCAGGAGGATCTTGCCAGTTTGAGACCAGCCTCGGCTACAAAGTGAGCTCAAGGGCAGCCTGAACTGCATAGTAAGACCCTAATTAAAAAGACCAAAAAAAAAAAATGGAATAAATAAAACTGTCCTTGTAGATGACTATTATTTATTTAGAAAATTGCAAAGAATCAGTTTCTCCTGAAACTAAAAAGTGATTATAGCAAGGTAGCAGGATATAAGATTAATAGACAAAGCACTATTGTTTTCTTTATACCAGCAATGAAAATTGGACCTTAGAACTAAAAACACAATACTACTTATGATAGCATCCCCAAACAAAATATTTAGTTATAATTTTAATAAAACATGTTCAGAGTCTGTACACAGTGAACATAGTTCAGTGGTGGAACACAGACTTGGTAGGCACAGGCCCTGGGTTTGAGCCCTACAAATAATCTACATGATGAAAGCTCTGTAACTCTGAGTAAAGAAGTCAGAGATTTAAATAAATATAGAAATAATCTGTGTTCATGGATTAGAAGACTCAATATTGTCAAGATGTCAGTTTTCCCTAACCTGATGTGTACATTCAATGCAATGTCAATCAAAATCCAAACAGATTAGTTTATGGATATTGACAAATTGATTTTAAAGTTTATATGGAAAGGTAAGTGGATAAACAAACTGTTATACCTACATAATAAAATATTTAGTAGTAAAAAAATATATAGCAAGCCATGAAAAGACATATTGTAGGGCTGGGGATGTAGCTCAGTGGTAGAGTGCTTGCCTAGCATGCACAAGGTCCTGAGTTCAATTCCTAGTATCACAAAAACTGAAGAAAAAAAAGACATGTTGTAATCTTAGGGATGAGCATCTCTAAGTGAAAGAATCTAGTACTAAAAGGCTGAATAGTTTTTAATCTTTGTTTCGTATGTTTATCTTAGCACGGTTACGGGGAGTTGGTACGTGTGCACCACACATTTCGGTGTATTAGCTCTCTCCCTGCAGCCCTCTCTTGACCCTCCCCTCCCCCTCGGGGTGCTCCCAGCACCTACACATCCCTGGCCTGGGCTTGGCAGATGCACAGAGCACGTCTTAGTCCCCTTCTCCATCCCGTTTTCCTCCCCTCTGTCTCCACCTCTTAATCCCACCCTTTGAAGCAGATCAGTCTCATTTTCTGGTTTTCATTTTGCTTTTTATTTATGCTTTGGGTTTCTCATATCAGAGAAACCGTGTGATATTTAATCTTGTTTGTCTGATTTATTTCGCATAACACATAGTCTTCAGGTGCATTCATTTTCCTCCAAATGACTCGTTTACCTTTTATAAGGTTAAATATTGTATCATATTAACTGTGTGGCATTCTGGAAAAGGCGAAACCAGTGGTTGTTACAGATTTGGAATTTGGGAGTAGGGGAAGCATAGGGAGTTTTTAGTACAATAAAATACTGTGTATGATTTTGGAAGAGGAAATAAAGCATTAAGCATTTGCCCAAATCCATAGAACTTTCAGCACAGGGTCATTTTCTGTTTTGCAGTATTAGGGATTAAACCCAGGTTCTTTGCAATGATCTGTATCCCAGCCTCCCTCTACCTTTTCTTTTAAATTGTTTTTTAAATTTTGTAACAGGGTCTCACTAAGTTGCTAAGTGGACTAGGTTGGGCTTGAACTTGCAATCCTCCTGACTCAGCCACCCAAATACTTAAATTACAGGCATGAGTCAGCATGTGACTCAACAGTAAATCTTAATGTATGCAATTTGTAAAAAAAGAAAAATCATTATTTGGGAGGTGAGGGGGGCTGAAGGACAGAACACAGAGATCTAACTACAGTGGCCCTTGACTTATAAACTCAATTTGTGCCTGAGGCCTGGCTGTGACTCAGGCTGTCAGTCAAAGGCTCAGGCTCCTCCACACGGCCTTCAAAGTCTCCTGTACACAGGCAGATCGCAGCATCCTTAGAGAGACGTTGGCCCGGGATTTCTCAACAAATCCCATACAGGAAAGGGTGTTGTAATGTTCCTTCCAGACTGTGTAAGGGTTCAGTCTGTATCTGAGACCATCTGAAAGCACAAGTGGCAGACCTTCAGGTCACAACTCAAGACTCTGGTCATAAGTTAGAATTAAAATTTCAGTAATGACACAATTTTTCCCTATGTCAGGCTGGTTGTAACTCAAGGGTCCACTGGTTACAGATGCATGAAATGACCTCAGTGAAGGGGTTGGGGTAGGAAGTATTAATATAATTTTGGAAGTGAGTGGAGACAGACAGTCAGGCGAACGAACTATGCATGAACCTTGTACTCTAGTTTGTGAAGTTCTTTCCCATGACGGTATGAATGAATAATACTCATACTGCTATACATGTTTAGTAAAATGGATCAGTTAAGTAAATGGATACTAAATTATGGGACAGATTTCTCACTATGGGAGTTGAAATTCATAGAGGGAGAAGGCCAGACAAATCCATATGGTAATAGGTTACAGTTGAAGATATCACCACGAATTCAAGTTTAGCTCAGATACACTTACAGGTACTTTCACATAGAAATATATATATATGTGTGTATATATATATATATATATATGCACATACATCTTTTGCTTTGTCAGGTGAAAGGGCCTAAAAGAAATGACACCTCACTAGCAATAAGCACACTTTTTTTTTTTTGTCTTGTTGAGACAAGGTCTTGCTGTGCCATTCAGGCTGGCCTTGAGTAGCCCAGGCTGTTATTGAATTCACAACAATCCCCCTACCTCAGCTAGGATTACGGTGCTAGGATTATAGGCATGCACCACCACGCCCGGCTGCAATAAGCACACTTAGCACCCTGATCTTTTTTTTGGTAGTAAAAACATTTAATAGCTAAATTCTTTGCAGTTTCCTAGTATAAATAATTATTAACTATAGTCACCATGTACAATGGATTTCTTGAAATTATTCCGCTAATCTAATGAAAATTTTTTGTCACTTGACCAATGTTTCTCCAAAACACGCCCCACCCCCAGGACTAGCGTTGTATTTGTCTGAGTTCAATTCCATATATACATAGCCTTGTGTGGTATTTGCCTTTCTGTGCCAGATTATTTCACTAAATGTAGTGCCTTTCAGGTTCATCCATGCTGTTACAAATGACAAGATGTCTTGTTTGTTTTTAAGCTGGGCGGTGCTGCATTGTGTATTATGTATGACATTTTCTTTATCCATTCATCCACTGGGGGACACTTAGGTTGATTTTGTATCTTGGCTCACTTCAGATATCTGCAAGTGAGAGTGTGAGAGCCCCTGCAGTTCTATTTTATATTTTTGAGGAACCTCCACACTGTTTTCCATGATGGCAGTGTGCAGCAATTCCTTTCTTTCCATTTCCCACCAACACTTACATTTTTATGTTTTTGATAGCTGCCACCTTACAATAGCGTGATTCAATACTTGTTGAAATTTTAATTTGCATTTCCCTGATGATGAGTGGTCATGGGCATTTTTGCATACACGTATTGGGTATTTGTATGTCCTCCTTAGAGAAGTGTCTACTTGGGTCCATTTCTCATTTAACAATCAGATGATTTTCTTGCTTCTAAGTTGATTTCTGTACTTATTTTAGATATCCCTTTATCAGATGTATGGTGTACAGGTATTTTCTCTTATCCTGTACTTTGTCTCTACTCTATTGATTGTTTCATTTGCTATCTATAAGCTTTTCAGTTTGATGCAATTCTATTTCTCTATTTTTTGCTTTTGCTAGGTATCATATCTAAAAAGTAGGTTCATATGTAAAAAATCATATGAACCTATCTAAAGAAGCCAAGATCTTGACTTCTACTAACATTTCCCACTGAAAGGAACATGGGCTCCTTGGAGAAATGGTTGCATCTAGAACTGGAACTAGAAATAAAGAAAGACGAGTGTAGAGCATTTAGTAGGACTTAAAAATAAGTCTGGTGAGGGGCATGCCATGGATGGGGCAGATCAGAAGGACCCGTGGCCAGCTGAAGAGGCCCTCAGGTCATCACTACAAGGTCAGACTGCCACAGTCATAACATGCCTAAAGAGTTGTGGAAATGACTTACGTCGTGTCCTGGTAGGACAGTAGAATAGGAAAAGGACATTAAGAACAGGATATGGATAACTCATCGACCTCAGGTAATAAAGAGATATAATTATTGGTTTGTTCATTATAACAAAGGTACTTAAAATGACAGAGACAACTAGATGATGTAGGTATGAGAACTCTGTACTATTTACTCAGTGTTTCTGTAAACCTTAAAATGTCTAAAAAATATCGTCAAAGCCAGGAGTTGGTGGCAAATGCCTTTAATCCCAGCACGTAGGAGACTGAGGTCAGCCTGGACTATATAGCGAGACTCTGTAACTAACCAACCAACCAACCAAACAAGCGATCCAAGTGGTGGAGAGGCGCATAGGGATGAAATGAACTTGGCCATGTGTTCATCAGCAGACTGGTGTTAGGTTCAGAGTGGAGTGGCAGGATGTACAGCATGGTGGTAACAGAGACAGAGTTGGCAGAAGGGCTTTCCAAGGTGTAGCAAAGGGCCTTTGCCACCTGGGGAGAGATATCTCCTAAGGCCTGTGTGGGTTCACCAGAAGCAGGAGCCCCGCTCCGTCTCTGTGTGTCCTGCTGTACCTACTGCAGCCTCTCCAGATTCATGCTTACGCTCCTCTCCCTCCGTGTTACGGTGGCTGCAACTGCTCCTGTCGCACGCCTGGGGTATGCAGAAAGCCTTTGTTGTACTGTGTGGGAGCTCTGACCCCAGCACGGCCCTCTGTCCATGCCGACGTGCAGTTTCAAGCCCTTTGGGTGTATTTTCTGTTGTTCACAGAAATTGTTTCCTGCAGTTTTAAACTAGCTCCTACCTCATGCTCCTTCATCCCCAAAACAAAACAGAAGAAATCAGCTCCCTTGCATGTGGTGTCTTTTAGATAATTAAAGAATGCTGTCTTGGTTTTCATTCAACATTTTTGCAGCCAGACACCATTTCAATATTCCAAATAGTCCATCAGCTTTTCTATTCAGACGAACATCCTCCATTTCTTCAGAGATACGACATGTCACTTAGCTTCCATCTTCCTTTGGGCCTGCTTCTCTTCAGTTCTTTGGTATTTCAGAGTACACTGCTCAGCTGGGCCTGGTGGCGCACACCTGTCATCCCAGCGCTCGGGAGGCTGAGGCAGGAGGATCACCTCAAGTTCAAGGCCACTCTAAGCTACATAGCCAGCCCAGGTTACATAGTGAATTCAAGGCCAGCCTGAAGTACATAGTGAGATGCTGTGTCAAAATGCATGTACATACACACATACACACACCACACACCACACACACACACACACACACACACACACAGAAAAGCCAGAGTACGCTGCTCAGAACTGAACACAGCACCAAGGTGGAGGAGATGGGGTGCTCAGGCACCTGGGCAGAGTGGAGGCCTGGAAGGGTGGGCACATGTGACTAGTGGGAGGCTGGGAAAGGAACAGGAACAGCTGGGTCGGTACTGCGGGGCCCCTAGCCAGCTGTGTCACCGTGGGCGAGTCATGTCACACCTGCTGGAATGTGGAGTTTGACCTACGTTCCCTGGGATGGTGGGGTGAGCCTGTGGCACGCTGGCACAGCAGGCTGTTGGTGTCATTGGAAGCTCTGAGCGGTTTGCCATCACTGCTCTAGAAAGACTCAGGAGGCTTTAGTTTTTAATATTTCCAATTTTTTTATGTGGTACTGGGGTTGGAACCCAAGACTACTGCTCTAAACTCTATAAACTACATCCTGAGCCCCTCTTTTTTTTTTTTGAGACAAGGTCTTGCTAACTCTTTAAATTGCCTAGGCTAGGCTCCAGTTTGAAGTCCTTCTGCCTCAGCCTCCCAAATAGCTGGGATAACAGGCATCTGCCACCATACCCAGCCACAAGATGAGTGGCACTCAGCACAGGGCTTGGCCTCCTCCTCCCGTCACAGGGCCACCACACAGAAGGCCCTCCATAGAGACTTGTTAACACGGTCCCTTTGAAGAAAATGTCTGTGGAGGCCTTTGTGAGGTACTTTGGTGAGAGGCTCTGCTTTCAAGACCCTGGCTGCATTCACGGGTGAAGAGTGGAGTAGCCCTAACAGTACTCGCCTGCCACAAGGTAGGAGATCAGTCACGTTGTCATCACCCTTGGGGAGTGTGCAGCTGGGTTTCCCTGGAAATGGCTGCAGTTGAGGCCTGGAGCAGAGTCTGGAGGGGGAGTGTTTAGCTTCCCCCGAGAACAGGCGTGCTGAGACTTCAGAGGTGGTCGTGACGGAGCCGGCAGGAGGTGTGGACAGGGCAGCAGTGGGATGATAAGTGGGCAGGTCTCCTTGGTTTGCTTCTAGTAGCTGGCGAGATGGGTCACCTTGGGTAATCACTGTACCTCTGCCACACTCAGGTACAGCATGAGGTGCCAGTGTGGGCCAGTAAACTGACGTAGCTTCTGCCCTTGTGGAGCATATGATCCAGTAGGGACAGAAAATAAACAGATAAACCATTAAATATATGGAAAGTGACAAAAGTGCTGTGGGGAATGAGGCAGAAAGCGGGGGAGGTGGACTTCTTCATGGGCTGCCAAGGAAGGCTGCGCAGAGGAGGCGGTATTTAAGCTGAGCCCTGAATGCCCCAAAAGAACAAGAGATAGAGTGGCCTGGAAGAAGAATGTTGCGGGTAAGCCGGGCATGTTGGCACACTGTAATCCCAGCACTTGGGTGGTGAGGCTGAAGGATCGCCACCAGTTCAAGGCCAGCCTGGGCTACAGAGTGAGTTTAAGACCAATTTGAACTACAAAGTGAGAACCTGTCTCAAAAAAAAAAAGGGCCCAGCTATGTGATGTAGGGCAGTTTTCTGAACCTCCGTGCTGTATAGCCAAAAGCCACAGAGGACCTGGGATTTAGTGGAAGTTCAGTGCCTGTCAGCTGGTGCTGTCACTGCTGTTAGTATGAGATGTGTGACCACAAATGTACGCACATCCCCTTTCCTAACTCTCATTTTCCACACTGGAGGGTGATAGTCCCTATGCTCTAGGTTTAAATGAGTGTTTATTTCCTTCACATAATAAGAGCTGGTTACAGGGCAGTCACTCGTCTTGAGTGCGAGGCCTGGCGTCAGGCAGGTGGCCATCATGCCCTCTGTCCTGGACGCCACCAGTGTGAGGTGCTTCCTGTCTGCAGAGCTTTCTCACACAGTCTTGTGTAGACTTTCAGCAGCTTCTGCAGGAGCACCCGAGTATTGATATTTCGTGGCCTAGAAGCCGAGTGGGGGCAGCAGTGGACAGAGGAGAGGTGAAGGAGGGTGCTCCAGACCCTACTTAGCTCCTTTCAAATTCAGAATTTTTCAAAGTTTGCTAGGGCAGATATTCTCACTTTGTTTTTTAGGTAAACAAACTGTATCCTAAAGCTACATAGCAAGTGAAAATTTAGATGTGTGCTCTGCTTTTTTTTCTTTTTTTTTGTCTTTTTGAGACAGGGTCTCATTATGCAGTTCAGGCTGGCTTTGGGCTCACTTTGTAGCCCAGGCTGGCCTCGAACTTTCAACGATCTTTCTGCCTCAGCCTCCCAGAGTGCTAGGATTACAGGTGTGCGCCACCACACCCAGTTATAGATGTGAGCTCTGAAACCAGGGTTATTCTCAATCCTAAATGGCCTCCATAAACAAGTCTTTTTGGTTCGAGGTCCCCTTTCTTCTTGAGCCCAAGATAGCTGAGCACTGGAGGCTATATGGCCACTTCCCCTGCCCCTTTTACCTGAGGCTTAATTAATAGCTGAGTGGCTGGAAAGGGGCCCTAGACTGGGAATTCAGCTGCAAGGGTTCCTATCTCAGGGGGCTTCCTTAAAAAAGGGCTTGCATTCTTTGTAGACAGAAATGCCTGCGGATCACCATCTCTGTCTTCTTTACTGTTTTATTGCTGAGACACAGTACCCAACAACACAGCTTAAAGGAGCAAATGTTTATTTTGGGTCACGGTTTGTAGAGGTTTCAGTCTATGGTCAGCTAGCTTCACAGTAGGGCAGCATGGCAGAGGAGGGCTGCTCAGCTATGGCATGGGAAGCAGAGAGGGAGGAGACAGACCCTTGAAAGCTGCACCAGGGTGACCCACCTCCTCCCACCAGGCGTCACTCCCAACCTCACATGTAAGCTATAAACTCATCAGTGGACTGACCCAGGGATGGGTACCATACTTCCATGATCCAGTTGCCTCAGAAGCTTCACGTGTGAGCACACGAGGCTTTGGGGGCCGTGTAGCTGTCAACCATCATCTGATCCGTGAATCAAGCCAAAGACCCAGAGGTACAACATGAGCTGCAGAGCAGGGCAGAGGTCCCTGCAGTCTGTGAGGGATAGAGAGAAGATGGGGGGCTATTGGAGAGGATGGGGTTGTGATGGGAGCAGCTGAAAAGGGGAGCTCTGGAAGGGGGCTAGCCGGTTTTGTTGGAGATCTTTTAAAATTTTATTTTTTGGCTGGGCGTGGTGGCACATGCCTGTAATTCCAACATTCGGGAGCCTGAGGCAGGAGGGTCACTGTGAGTTAGAGACCAGCCTGGGCTACAAAGTGAGCTCAAGGCCAGCCTGAACTGCATAGTGAGACCCTGTTCAAAAAGATAAATAAATAAATAAAATTTGTTATTTTTGTTGTAAATTTTGAAGACAGGAAAACAGGTTTACTTGGCAAAAAGAAGGATGTCCACAGTAGCATGTATCCATAGTCCCAGTTGCGGGGCAGGAGGACCCCTTGAGCCCAGAGTTTAAGGCCAACCTGAACAATGTAGCAAGACCCTGTCTTTAGAAAATAAAAACAAACAGAAAGGTAAGTTGAAATTGGAAATGGAGCAAGCTCAAAAGTAGCAGTGTGAGTGCAGTTCTTGGTACAGAGTGAGACCTTGGGGAAAGTGCTTAGGGCTCTTCTGATTCAGCGCCTCTGAGAACTGTGATGTGATGTAGCAAAGGGAGCCCTGGGCTGCCCTGCCCGAGCACATGCTCCATGACCTCAAGATGGTTTCACCTTCCTTTTGAGGTTCTGTTTCTCCCATCTAGAAAATCCACTGCTAGAGTTGGTTGATCTCTGAGGTCTGGCTTTCTCTGACTTCCCCCTAGGGCTTTCACCAGGCCTTCCTCCCAGAGAACCAGCGTGACACGCGGCCCTTTATTCTGGTGAGCCTGGGAGCTGAGTTGATACGGTTAAGGAGAGAAAAATTTCTTGAATTGATCGATGATGAGACAAGAGAAAAATTGACGACAATGGATGTTGAATACCCCAGGTCAGTGCTGAACAAATTTTACCTGTTACTTTTGTGGAGGAAAGGGAAGGAGAGAGGAGGGGAGGGAGAAAGAAAGGAAAGAAAAAAGCAAGAAAGGAAAAAGTGACTATGGAGGAGGGTGAAATTAAACTGTTCATAGCAGTCATATCTGTAATAGAAAGGAAATAAACAACCACCACCCATATATGTCATGCTAAAGGGATAGTGTGGAAAATTATGGTGTCTTCCCTTGCTAGAATGTAGCTGTTTTATTAGAAGGTGGTAAGCTTAACGGCTGTATCATTGGAGGCTGAAATGGATAAGACAGCGCAAGCCGAGTAGGGCGGCACTGTGACTGTGCCTTTGCAGCACACGCACAGACACTGACTTGATTTTTCTAGCAGGAGTGGGAAGCAAGTGATTCCCGCAGTATGGAAGGAGGAACTGTGGAGCCAGGCAGATTTGTAGATTCTTGTAGCCATGTCCGGTCAGCACGGGAAGGACCTTGGTATGAGAGCTGTGGTCTCGGATAAGTCATTCCCCTCCCCTAGGCTTCAGGGTTCAGTCAGCAAAACAAGAAAACTTGACTAGGTCAGTGCTTCTCAAAGTGTAGATCATATTCTACAGCAGGTTTGTGAGATGATTCTAGGTGGTACATGGCTTAGCATTTTCAGTCTTGAGCTCACTAAACCTAGGATTGGACAGATCTTATTGCTTGAGACAGTGAAAGTACCTATTTGAACGAAAGAAACTGAGTAGATTTAAGAAAAATCACAGTGTTTTAAAGAACAGGTTATGTGTAGATATGGCCAAACAAGTGGAGATTCACTGGTGGTTTCTTCTGGTTGAGAGGTGCCATATTCCTCTGCTTACTGTACTCCCGGGATTGAAAATGGCTATTCAAACCGACTTGATAAAAAAGCTGAGGATGGCCGCTGTGCCCTCTCTTGCGTGTGGCCCCCCCTCCCACTGTAGCTTATACATCTTTTCCTACTTTTACTTGGCCCAAACTTATTCTGCAGAGCCTGTTTCTTTTCCTACCTTTAATAAAACATTGCTACCTGAAAAAAAAGAAAGAAAATGAAACTGAGGAGCCTCAGCCCTCACATGATGCCTGAGCCTGGATGGCGTCGCTGTTTATGGAATTGAAATTCCAAAAAGGCTGAGAATTGAGCGCACAGACGTGTGTGCACTCAGTGCCTGTGTAGCCCAGTCAGCACTTTGTTGTAGTCATTCATAATGCTGACAGCAGGAATTCTGTCTTCTTCATTAATTGTCTCACGGTTTTCTAGACTGCTAAAATATGGTAAGGGCTAGGTCAAAGTCAGGTACTGTTATTTCTAAGAAGTTGGGAATTAATGGGACTTACTAAATGGAGGCTATCCTGTGGTATGCTAGTAAATATTTGGCAACCAGCTCTCCAGGCAGTAAGAGGAAGCCATGATTGGCAGTTTTGCTGATTTCTGTGGTGTGAATATGCCCACCGTGGCCAGTTGCAATTTGCCTCCTGATGTCACTCAACACAGAGTTGATAGGAGATGCACACAATTAGGTATGCTCCTAGGCGTGCACCGAAGAGAGCTGGCGTTGGCACATCACTGAAACGAAGAGGACTGGCTTGCAGCCCATTCTGACCTTCAGGAGATTTTACATAGGTTTATTTGTATGGATCACAGTTGACTTTGTTCTAGTCAATATAATCCAGATGGAAGAACATTCTGGGCTGTTAGTTACAGGCAAAGTAGAGTTACAGGCAAAGAGTTACAGGCAGTTTCAGAGAGTTATAGGCAAACAGTCGAGTTTAATATGCTCTTCACTTGCTGCAGTCTCAGAAGGAAATAAGCCAGTGGGAGCTGAGTCCATCTTCCTGCTCCATCCTGTGCTGTGAGGGAAGGGTTCCACGTCTGACTGGCACTGTAGCCAGCCCACAGCAGCCACCAGTCTGCTGTCTGTCTCCACAGGTTTTCCTGTTCTACACATTTCATATAAATGGATTCATAAAAGATATATGTATATACATTTTACCACTTTATCAGCCAATGAATATTTGGGTTATTTCTACTTGTTTGGCTTTTATGAAACTTAGGAATAAATAGGTCATATGAGGAACTGTCAGACTATTCTACAAAATGGCTGTACCAGTTCACGTCCTCACTAGCAATGTATGGGAACCCTCATTCTAATTTCTGCAAACCTTCATCAATATTTATTGTCAGTCAGTCCTACTGGGTATAAATGGTATATCATGGTTTTGATGTATATTTCCCTTATGGGTAGTGATCATATATGTACATTTTTCAGTTGCCACATTATAATATGTAAAAAGAAATAGGTGAAATTAGTTTTAATATATTTTATTGGATTTAAAGTATTATAATTACAACATATTGTATTTTATCAACATAAAATTGATGAGATACTCTCCATTCTTTACTTTTAAGTCTATCATATCTGAAATGTATTTTACTTTACCTATAGCACATCTCTAATTCAGACTGGCCACATTTCAGGTACTCAGTAGCCATGTGTGGCTCATGGCCACTGCCACAGGATAGCACAAATCTAAGGGAAGATGGTTGTAGAACAGCAGAGAAGACAGGGAGAGGAGTTGGAGACAGCAGAGACCTGGGAAGGGGCCCAGTGTTCAGGGATAGAGACAAGGCTGCAGGGGCAGGGGCGAGGGAGGAGCTCGAACACCACCTCAGTTCTGTGCCTGTCTTCAGTGATGAAGAACTGTGCCAGAGGTTCCTTAAGGAGAACAACTGGAATATCTTCCGGAAGGACCTGGTGCGGCTGTTGGTAGAACCTCGCCAAAAGCCCCCATCCACCCTGATCAAGCCACTGAAAAAAGAGATCTACAACCCTAAATCTTTGATCCTGGATTTGTACAGCGTCAACAAGAAGGTTAAACCACGTTATCCCATTTTTCTGGCTCCCCAGAAATACCTCCCTCCACTTAGGATTGTTGAAGCCATCTTAGCACCCCAGCACAAAATCCAGTAACTCCTGCCACAGTGTAAGAACGTGGGGTTCCTCCTTTAGAACCAATAAAGGATATTGGATTGGCTGCCGTGTTTTCTGAATGAACACAAGTTATGGGAGTTGTGGGGCTTGGAGGGTTGGGGTGCTGGAGGGCTGAGCTGTGGTCCACAGAGGTCTGGGAGCTACAACTCTTTTTTTCCTAATGCTTGTGGGCTGGGCTGAGAAAACAGATGGTCAAAGAAGCTGATGTAGGGGAGCTTAGCACTCGAGGTGGTCTCGGCAGGAGGGTTGTACCTCCTTACACAGGCAACTCAGACCAAAGTGGTCAAAACTAGGGTTGTAAACACACATACCTTCCAAGATCAGGCGGGTCATATAAAGGAGCAGATCAGCAGAGCTGGGAGGCGGCAGGGAATGGTAACTATGCTGGGACCAGATGAGGTCCCTCCTTGTCCAGACGGAGCACCTGGTCCCTGTCTCAGTTGATGTCATCCTGGAAACTAATGCAAGGGTGCTGTTGCCAGTCTGTCAGTTCTTTGAAAGAGTCAAGAAATTGTGCTCGTTTGGGCAGCACATACACTAAAATTGGAAAGACAGTGTATGTCAAGGAATCCAGTATTTCATGAGTCCTGTTGGTTTTTTAAAATGAGTGACTGGCCAGGCATGGTGGTGCAGGCCTATGACCCCAGCACGCAGGAGGCAGAGGCGTGAGGATCACCGTAAGTTCAAGGCCAGCCTGGGCTACATAAGTTGAATTCAAGGCCAGCCTGCACTACATAATGAGACTCGGTCTCAAATAAATAAAATTTTTTAAAAATTAAAATGAGTGATTAATTTATATTTTATATTTGAATAGTGTTGGGCTGGGCCTCTGAGACTGACAGGTATGACTACAGGAGGAGGACATAAAGGAGCCATCAGAGATAGTGGGAAGCATGACAGAAGGTGTCCTGGTCAAGGATGAGGGGCAAGTAGCCTATGATAGTGTAGGCGGACTAGAGATGGGATGAAGGGGTAGAATTAGAGGGCCCCTCGGTCCCTGTAGAGAGCTATCTGTCACTGAGCTAGGCTGGAATTCGGGGTTCCTGTCTCAGCCTTAGAACCGCAGATCAGTACCAAGTCATTCCCCTCGTAGGTGAGCTTGTCAGCACTGAGGGGACTGGCAGAGGCTGTGACAGGACAGAACCTGCTCATACTCACCTTCCCCGCCCCTGGCATGGAACGGACTCTGGGGAGCAGCTGAGCAGCTGCCCTGGGAATCAGGAGCCTAGAAGACCTGGCCCTGTTTCTGTCTCCTGGGCCCCTTCAGTCATCTGGAGCTCTCTGTTTCCTGCTGTCCGATGAACGTGGGCAAGGCCAACGGCTTTCATGAGTGAAGGGCGAGTTTAGTTGGAGAAGTGCTCAGCGCACTTTGGATTTAAAGCTATTTCCATGTTTTACACACACACACACACACACACACACACACACACACACACACACAATTTTTTACTCAGAAGGGTGCAGCTATAAGAGCGTGAGGAGGCTGTGGATTTAAGGCCCTTAGTTTCCCAGATGACTCCAGAGCTAAGTAAGGGACACCAGTTGTGGGTGTGACTGGCAAGGACAGTGCCCTTGTTTTGGACCAGGGAGGTTAGGTGCTTGACTGTATTTAGGGATCTCTGCCTTTAACACTGTGGCTCCAAGGTGACTGTGGAATTCTTATCCATTCATTTGAAACTTACTGAGAACTTGTCGTGTAGCAGATTCAGGGAAGAATAAGACACAGCTTGTGTTCCCTCTTACTCTCTAGGCTGATGCTCAGCAAACTGTAACAAGCCAAAGGTGAACAGTTCGGGTTTTGTGGGCCTTGTAGTCTGTGTTGCAGTGACTCAACTCTGCATCATGAAAGCATCTATAGAAAGGTACACAGACGATTGGGCGTGGCTGTTTTCCAAACTTTACTAAACAGGTGGCAGGTCAGAACCTTTGAAAGTTCTTGAGCAGACAATATGTGGCCAGAGGCAGGGAGAAAAATAAATGTACCAAGCACATATGACAGCACCTTGCTAAGCATCTGGCAACTAGATCTGGTGACCTGTTGGGTCTTGCTAGTTCTTCCAGTGGTTGCTGAGGATTAAAACAGGTCATATGTGTATAACAAGGTGAAAGATTTTGTTTACCAACATCCCCAGGTCAGGCTTTCTTGAAAGAGAAGAAGCTTCCTGAGTAAGTAGCAGAGGGGCTGGGGATATAGCTCAGTGGAATAAGTGCTTACCTGGCAAGCGCAAGGTGTCCTGAGTTCGATCCCCAGTACCGCCAAAAAAAAAAAAAGCAGAACATGTTTTCTGTGAATGTGATGGGTGAGGAATGGATTTGAAGGGCACCCTGGGCTGGGGACCCTGGGTAGGGGGAGACCATAGGGTGGGCCGAGGGAGCAGAGCAGAGGAGGAGCAAAGCATTCTCTGCAGACTCAGCAGCAGAAGCACTTGAGAGGGAAGAAGTCTGCAGAGGTCTTGAGAGCTGCTTTGTACCTGGGACTGTGTGGCATTTGAGGGGGTCTTAATTACAGTGTGATGCAACACCATCGGAGTCCTTCTGTCACCATGTGAAGTCCAAGTACACAGAAAGTGAGTGTCTTTTCGACTAGAATTTCTCTGATCATCCAGAGGCCTCTTTCTGCGTCACAGGAACAGGCACCTGAGCCTTTGGAGGACTCAGCCCCATAGTCCATGATGGAAGCCATCATTCAGAGGTTAGAGGTGGGAGGGCCTGGCTGGCATCATGCCTCACTCCCTTACTCTTCTCTAAATAAAGTGGATAATGGTGACATTAAAGGACAGCCTGGCAGGGGGAGAGCTGGGGGTCACCCAGCCATTAACAGATACCATGGAGGAGGGTGTTGCTTAAAAGACTGATGGGGTCATGTGGGGAGGGAATGGCTTTAGCTATTTGTTAGTGTGGGCGCAGCTCTGAGCTTTCAGTCTGTGGATACAGAGTGGGCAATGCTGCTCCCTTTCCGTGTGGTGGGTTAGATCTAAGATGTCTCCCTAAGTTCTCGTGTTCAGAAGTGGGGCTTTTAGACGGTGACTAGATGACGGGGCACTGCACACGTCGCTGGCGAGTTTGTGGCTGAATGTGCCGCCAGGAGCTGGGGCCTGACTGGAAGGCACTCACTGGGGAGTCATCTAGAAGGCTGTTTTCTTGTCCCTGGACCCTCTGTTCTGTTTCTGGGTGCCATGGGTTAAGCAGCTTTCCTGTGGCCCACCCTTGCACAGTGATGTTTCTGCTTTGCAGCAGGCCAACCCTGGACTGAGTTCTCTGAAGCATGAGCCAAATCAAATCTCTCCTCCTAAGTTGTGGATGTCCAGTATTGTGTCTAGCGACAGGAAAACTCAGTAATACACAAAACTGGTGCCAGAGAGGTGGGGTCATTGCCATGATGATACCTGGCCATGTGGTTTAGAAGCCTTTGGAACTAGTCTCTGGGAAGAAGTTAGGAAAGTTTGGAGATGTGGACTAGTGAAGCCTTAAAATGCCATAAGAAGAGCCTGGTAGATGATTCTGGTTGGAGCTCAGAAGACCAGAACGTAGACAGTAAATGCCAGGCTCATGAAGTTTCCATTGGGAATAAGATCTTTCTTGGAAGGTGGACTAAAGACCGTGCATGTTACATGGCAAAGAACTTGTCTACATATTGCCCATGTCTTGAGACTTTCCAGAAGACTGAGATTAAGAGCAGATTAAGACTAATTAATCTGGTGGAGGGAATTTTAAGACAGCCCAACATTCATGCTGTGGCATGAGCACTCTTAACTGCTTTAGCCAGATTTATAGTGAGAATTGGGAGCAGAGGGCAGAGAAGAAACATTTGAAAAACTTTAATCTTGGCCTTAATGACTTCGTATGTAAAGTTGGGTCAAAAGTAGGTATAACAGTTGCTGAAACAATTAGCACCACTGAAAAGAAGCTGGGTACTTTGCAGCAGGACAGTAAGAAAGATGCCTTGAGGGCATCTCAGGAAATAGCCAGATCCTACAGATTATAGGCTCAAGATTATAAACTTTGAAAGACTTTGTTTTAACAAGAGAGCCCCAGAATGCCTGCTCATTCAGGGCTGCCTAAGTAAGTGTTCCTGAGTTCAGCCATCCAGGCACTCAGAGGCCACTGCAGCCCTGATCCAAGGGGGATGGGTCACTGCTATACATACTTGCAGACCTTGGTGTCAAACATAGGGTGCTGGTTTTTCAGGCATGCAGAATATAAGTGTTTGGGGTCGTGTAGGCTTCCACCAGATATGAAAGGAAGGTCAGAGTAATGTGCCCCAAGAGGGCAGTACATGAGCTATTAAAAGTGAAGCTGAAGGTGAAACAGCCCAGGAAGTTGGAGGTGTCAGGAATGTGGATTTTCTGCTAAGGTAAGCCACAGGCAGTGAGCACAGCTAGATGAAGAGAGAGTCCATATGAACTGCAACCAGCAAGGCAGTAGGGGCAGGACTGTCCAAACCCTTTGGAGTTCGCATCTGGCTAGACATAAAGCTACAGGAGTTAATGTTTGTCCTGATGGAGTTTGTTCTTGCTTTGGTTCAATTCCTTTCTATCCCCTGTTCCTCTCTTTTGGAATGGGAGTGTTTACCCTGTGCCACTGTTTGTTGAAATATTTATTTTTGTTTTTTACAGAGGCTCATGGCTAAGAGTTTGCCTTAAGTCTCAAAGGAGATGTTGGACCTTGGACTTTTCAGCAGTGCTGGAACTTTGTCAGGTCTTAGAGATGGAATAAATGGATTTTTATAATGAGATGGACATGAGTCTTTGGGGAGCCAGGGACAGATTGTTACGATTTAGATCTACAAGGTCCCCCAAGAGTCTCGTGTATTCAGAGGTGGGAGTTTGGGAGGTGGCTGGATCATGGGGCTGGATGTATTGTCAGGAGGAGGGGCCTAGCTGGAGGTGGGCACCGAAGGAGCGGAGCGAGCCGGAAGGTTGTGTTCCTGTCCCTGGCTCCTCCCTCCTCTCTGTGCTTGCCGGCCACCACCATGTGAGCTGCTTTCCTCTTTTATGTCTTTCTATCTCAGTGTTTCTGCTTTGGAGCCAGCGGACTGACCCTGGGTTGGATCCTGTGAGGCATGAGCCAAATGGAACCTCTGCTACTTTTTAGTTGTAGGTGGTGCTCAGCAGTGGGGAAGCTAATATATTCCTTCCCCGCTGAATAGGAAACAGAGGTCAGGATCAGGAAGGGCAGGATGAGTCATGATTTGTTTGGGAGAATTTAATCAGAAGGAGTAAATATGACATGCTTTGGCCAAGTGTTAGGCACAAATGAATATTTTTCTTGCTTCAGAGGTCCTTACGCTTACTCTTTTATAGTACCTTGTTTTCACTCTCAGTTTCTCTGAAGAACTGATGTTCCATGAGAACTGCTTTAAGAACTCGAGGGCGGTGCCCACCCCACCTCTGCAGTAGACCGCGGACCTCCTGCCAGGCCTTACTTAATGTTTCCACTACCTCTTCACGTAGCCACACTGGGGGCCAAGCTAACCCACGAACCCTTGGGGAACATACTCAAAGCACATTCAAAACATAGCAAAAGTCTGTCACTCATCCTGAAAATATTTCCTGGCAACTGACGGGGTGGTGGTACCCTATTTGAAAAATGAGCCTGAGGCCCAGAGACCAAGACCTCTCTCAGGCCACTTGGCTCCTGGTGGGTGTTTCCGGAAATCCACACGCCCTTGCTGCCCTTGCCTTGTTAACCAGCTTGCAGCGTGTGCGCTGTTACACCACCGTTACTCATCTTTTGCAAATGAGCCACCTGTTTTCAAAAAAAGAAGCTGTGCACACAACCCTGAAACTGCAGAGGGAATACACTCACCCTCTGGAATGATTTTTCTGTATGTAAATAGGCACAGTCATACTTGAAGAGGCCCTCCTGGGCCACTTGAGCCAAAAATAGAGCTTCTGGCACTAAATACTTCCACTGTTTGGGGAAAATGAAAACAAATTTTGAAAAATAAATAGTAGATATTGCCAGCATTTAGTATAGGAAATGTTTAAGATCCCTTGTTGGGTTGGAAGCAAGCTTTTTTTTAAATCCTTTATTCCTTTTATATAACTCTTAGGAAAATCTTACCTTCCAATTATGGGAAATCTAAGGGGTGAAATAGGCCCCTCCATAACTCTGGAGGAGTTTATCACAGGGAACATTTTTTTTTTTGGTATTGGGAATCCAACTCAGGACCTTGCACTTGCTAGGCAGGGACTTGTGCCACTGAGCTGTCTCCCGGCACAGGGAACATCTTCAGCATTCTTCAGCGCCGCTTTGCCATGGTACCTTTCTGCCTTCTTAGGATTAAGGCTTAACTAAGGGAGGTCCAGTAAGAATTTGCCAACACTGATTCAGAGCACACGGTTAGGACCAGCTGCAGTTCTAGGTAGCTGAGAAGTGGCACCAAAGCTGGAACAAAGGTTTTTTCTTGACTGCTGCAAGGCTGTGGGCTTTTGGGCCAGACACCAGTGAGAGCTAGGGGCAGTGCAAAGCGGCAGTCAGATGTGAATGGTGTGGCTTTAACCTAGATTCCCTCCCCTTCCGGAGCTCCATTACTGCCCTCTGTGAAATTGGAGGGGTCTGACAAGTACCTTAACCTCAACCTAGAGGTCGGTGGGGCTTTGCCCCTCTTTTGATCTGCCCCTACCTATTTTCCTACTCTTGAAGCCTCCTCACCGTCCACAGAAAATCAGTATCAAAAAGAAAATGGCTTGAAAACCTTGGTGATGTGTCAAACAAACTGTGGTTCAGAGGATAATACTGTATTTCCTGAGGTTGATAATTGTACTGTGTTCTGTAAGATAATCTCCCTGTTCATGGGAAATATACAACACAGTAGTTGGTGGCTACAAGAGATGATTTCTTCAGTTTATTTTGAAATTATTTAGAAAAATATTCTATGTGTATTTAGGGAGAAAAAAATACAATCAGAACAGTTGGTGACTGTGGGTCAGGGTTTTTCAGGAGTTCTTTGAACCATTCTTTCAATTTACACAGAGGACGTTTTGTGTACACAAAAACATGCACATAGAGCTTTATATACAATTGCTATACCTGTCAGCAACCAAGACGGCCTTGAGTAGGTGAATGAGGAAACCGGTATATCCACACGGTGCAGTATCAGTCAATGCTAAAAACAAATGTGCTATTAAGCCATGAAAAGGTATGGAGGAAGCTTAAACACACATTGCTAAGTGAAAGAAGCCAGTCTGAAGAGGCAATATACCATATACATGGGTAACTGTATGGCATTACAGAAAAGCCAAAACTGTGTGGGCAGTAAGAGAGACCAGCGGTTGTCAAGGGTTGGAGAAAGGGAGGGATGACAGATGAAAACAGGAGTGACTTTGTATAATACTATTACTATACATTTGTTCCAAGTGAGAGTGAACCCTACGCAAACCACCCACTCTGGGGATAAAGATGTTGTCATAGGCCCCTCAGCTGTAACAAATGAACCGTGTGGGGAAGGGTGCTCATGGGGGAGCTCTGCATTTATGGGGAAGTGAGTGTGTTTATGGGAAATGACTGTACCTGCCACACAATTTTGTTGTGAACCTAAAACTAATTTATAAACGAAAGCCTATTTTAAACAAACAAAACACTGGCAAGAATGGTGGTGCATGCCTGTAACTCTAGCCACTGAAGGCTGACATAAGAGGGATGCAAACTCAAGGCTAGCATGGACAGTTTAAGGAGACCCTGTTCAAGAAGTTAAAAAGGGCTGTAGTTCAGTGACAGAGCATTTGCCTGGCAGGTTCTGGGTTTCATCTCCCATACAGCAAACAACAGACAAGCCAACAACAATACTGGCTTTTAGCCTCCTGATGGGCAAAGCAAAAAGAGAAACTTAGTATTTCATTATTGCAAAGGGAAGAAATCTCAGTTCCTTAGGAGAGGGTTTTCTCACTCTATAGGTTGAGGAAGTTCATCCTCACTCCTCTCTTTTGTACATGCCTCTCAGCGAATTTACTGTGCTTTTCTTTCTTTTCCGATACCTAAAGGTAGACATCTGCTTGTTTCTGTTTAACTCCGGACCTCTTGGCCTCGTGTCCCTTCTGACACGAGTTGGTATCTAGAGCTGCGGGCCATGGCTGAAGGCTGTCCTGCTTGCTCCCTCACTGGGGACCTACTGTGCAGAGGAAGGCAGTGACTTGTGGCCTTTCACCTTTAACAACACTGGTTGGCTGTGATGGTAACAGTCAGAAGTGAGACTGTGCCTTGCTCTGAGAGTTGAGCTCTTGAAAAAGACACTATCAGCAAGTCCTTCCTGTCATAACTTAAAAACTTGTGCTGCTGTTGAAGACTTTTCCTTCTTGTTTTGTGTAAGGAAGAAATGAGGAGGAACTGCTTGTCACTCTCCTGGAAGCTTCATCCTGACTAAATCAGCCCCTTTCCCATCCTTTATCTTACTGACTCCACAGACCCATGCGTGTAGTGGTTCCAAGGAGTTAGACTTCAGCTGCATACAGCTGTGTGACATCACCCACGTGGCTTCTGCCTCAGTTTTCTCATCTGTAAATGGGAATAATAAAAGCACCCATTTCATAAAGTCACGAAGAGTGAATTAGGTAGTCCATATAAAGCACCAAATTCAGAGTTGACTCTCAGAAGAGGTACCAGCCATCTGCTCTCATGATTACCAGCAGGTAGCATCTTCCTCCCCGACTTTGAAAGAAGAGCCCTGGAGCTTGTTGGCCACCTGTGGGCTCCCTCCCTTCAGCGGTGTCTGTCTTCTGTCTGGCTCTTGACTCTTCAGCAGCCAGGTTCCTGGGCATCTTCCTGGGACGGGGAGGCCTGTGGGAGTTTGCAGGACTGAGCCTAAATCTTGAATCTGGCCAGTATGATTGCAGCCAGCAGATGTTCTGGGAGAGAGGTGGTCAGGGTATGAAGCTTCACTGAACTAAACAAAGTCCCAGCCTCAAAGAGCTTGTGTTCTGTATCGGTGATAAAGGGACACACACTAAGAAATGCACACAAGAAACAGGGTAAATGGAAGATTGAGCTGGGTTACATGTTACTTCTTGATATAGGGTAATCAGAAGGCTTTATCAAGAACATGACCTTGGTGATATACAGGGAGGAAACAAGCCATGCAGATGTGTGGGCAAAGAACTTTCCAGGCAGAGGGAAACCATGCTTGGCACTGTTAAATAACTACAAGGCTGGCGTGGATAATATGGAGTCAAAGGAGAAAGAAATTGAAAGGGTGGAGGTCTTAGGACCGGGTCACTGGCACAGCAGGGGAATCTTTAGGTCTGCAGCAGAGGAGTAATAGGTTCTCATACTATAGACTTGGGCAAACACAAGCGTGGAAGTGAGGGAATGGGGGTGGGGACAGTTGGGAAACCACTGCAATAATTCAGGTAGGAAATGGAGGGTTATTTTAAATATATACATAATGAGAACTGTAAGTTTTCTGCTACCTCAGGCATCTAATCTCATTCCCCAGGGACAAATCAACTAACAAACTGACATACCTTTCCTAAAGCTCACATACTCACATCCATACCTGTATTTATTATGTTTACCAAAAAAAAGGAATTATGCCATACTAGTTCTATCTGATAGAACTTTCTGCCATGATGGAAATGTTCTATACCTGCATAACCACTAGCTTCAAAAGACTGTTGAGCTTTCAAATTGTAGCTAGTATAAGACTGAATTTTCAATTCTAAAATTTAAAAAAAAAAATTTGAGACAGGGATTCACGGTGTAAGGTCATGCTGGCCTCAAACTATCAGCAATCCTCCTGCCTCAGCCTGTATGTGCTAGGATTACCAGCATGCACCACCATGCCCAGTTGATAATTTTAAATAGCCACATGTGGTTAGTGGCTACCATAATAGATAATGCAGTGTTACATATTTTGTTTTTTTACTTAACAGTATCATGAACATTTCTGTTTTTGTAAAATTTTGAAATCTCACTTAGAAAAAGATGCAGTTAGAATTTTTTTTCCTAAACCATTTGAAAGTTGTAAACTAATGTACCACCATATCGAAAGAAATTTAATGTTGTCTTCAAATGAGGATAATCCTTTCATAGCCATAATAAAATCAGCAAAATCAAGAAATCAGCAATATGTTATGACCATCTAATCCTCAAAATCCTTGTTCAAATTTTACTAGTTGTCCAAATAATGACCTTTACATAACAAAAGGACCCAGTTGACAATCCTCTATTATACTTAGTTGTTATGCCTCTTTGGTTTCTTCCGTCTTGTTTAGTCCTCAGGCTTGCTTTGATGTTCGTGACCTGGATACTTTTGAAGATTACAGGCCAGTTCTACAGTAGACTGTTCTTCACGTGGGGTTTGTCTGATATTCTCCCGATTGTACTCTTCCTGCATCTTTGCTAGGAAGCTGCAGACGTGATGTTGTGTCTTTCACTGCAGCTTTCAGTTGTTCCATTGCTGGTGGTGGTAAGTGATCACTGGGTTTAAATGGTGTCTCTGATGTAGCTACACTTGTTACTTACTCCCTTTTAAAAATTATTTTATTGTGTTAAACACATATAACATCATTTTAGCCATTTCAGTAGGGTATTTCCATAGTGTGTTCTTTTTTGTTTTTTGAGACAGGGTCTTCCTATGTAGTTCAAGCTGGCATTGAGCTCACTATGTAGCCCAGGCTGGCCTTGAACTCCTGGTGATCCTACCTCAGCCTCTCGAACGCTGGGATTACAGGCGTGTGCCATGATGCCCAGCTGATGTGTACGCTGTTGTGCAACACCTCTATAAAAGGTTCTAATCTTGCAAATCTAAAACGGTACACTCATTAAACAACTGTTCTCTGATGATTCGTAATGGTGAACATCTTTTCATATGCTTGTTGACTGTCTCTACATCGTCTTTGAAGGGATCCAAATCTAAATCCTTTGCTTATTTTTATGATCATGTTCCTGTACTTGATTTTTTGTTATTTAGTTCGAGTTCTTTACTCTGGATATTAACTCTTAATCAGATACTGTATATGATTTGCAGATATTTCCTCCTCCCCTAAGTTGTCTTTTTACTTTATTTTGTCTTCAATGTTTTGTAATGATATACTTTGAAACTTTGTACATACCTCATTACTTTTTATTTATTCATCCATTATTTACTTATGGCTTCCTATTTTATCCATTGTTTTTAACTATATTGTTATACAAATATTTCTACATTTTGATGTTCAAATTGTCATAGATTTGGCCAGTGGGAGCCACGTTAAACTGGCTTTTTTGCCATGTCCCCACCATCCTTTGAGTACTCTCTTGCTTCCTGCCACAAGATATTCCAGGACAATGTTGTACTTTTCCAGCTGCAGCCCTGGATTACTAACTTACCCAGGAATACAGTTCCTTTTAGCGGGGAAGGGTACTTAGAAGCTTGTAGCCCTGGCTTTGCCTCTGGTTTGCCACAGCTTTGAAAGTCCCAATCTGATCTGAAGAGGCAAATCTCATCAACCAGCCGGCAGAACAAACCCTTTATTTTATTGATGTCTAGACAAGGACAATGGCTAGTCTCTAGTCAGTGGACAGACCTTAGAGCTGGGGTGTCTGCTATCTTGTCCTGTGCATTTCCTCGGCAACAGTGCTAGTTGAGGTGCGATCCCAGCACACCTGGCCCTTTGTGACTGCACTTTCCTTAGCTTTGTCCTGGGGCTCCAGAACTGCTTTGCTGAGTGTGGCCCTTGTCTTGTTAGCTCTTTCTGAGCCTTGACCTCCTGGGCTTTTATGGGTGAGTCCACCTTAAATTACAGAAGGACCCTGCTTTAGCTTTTATCTCTAGCTCTGGTGAATTTAGTACCCCAAACCAGTCTCGGCCTGGCACAAAGCACGGAGCTGGATGGACACCTGCTTCTTTCTCCCTAAGCCAGAGATTTGAAAAGGATGTGGCTCCCTGAAACTCACCTCACTCACCAAACACCTGTCCCACAGGGCACAGCATGAGAGGACTGGGGCCAGGCCTGGGGTTCAGCTGAAACAATACTGGAAGAGCCTCCTCTGCTTGCAGCCCGTGTAGGTCACACCAACAGCACCCAGAGACATACATATTCCCACATCTGGAGGCCAGTGTGGTCCCAGAGGAGAGTAAGAACCCTGTGCTACTCCATTCCTGACTGGAGAGGAATGGTACAGCATCTGGCCTCTCTCCTCTGGGTTCAGCCATGACAGAAACTTCCAACTGTGCGGGCCCTGCCTATTTGGTGCCTGTGACAGTAACTTCACACAAGCAGCACTGTGACAAGCTAAGCTTCCATCTGTTTTTTTCAACTGACATCCAAGTATCTGCTCTGTCAGGTAGTGCTATGCTGCATCCTGTGGCTGTAGAGGTGATTTAAACCCAAGCTCAACCCAGTAGGCTTTCAGCTAACAAGGGGGTTCCAATATGAGGAACAAGGACTGGAAAGAAAAGGGAACACCTGAATTCTGAGCTCTCAGTTCCTTACTGGCAAAACTATACAGAAATCAGAATTTGAGTTGAGTCCTCAAGAATGATTCTGCCGAGCGAACCATTACTAAGCAGGTATTCTAGGTAGAGCAGCATAAACAGCCCACAGAACGAGGTGCAAGGTCATCTTGAAGAGCAGCACAGCATGTGTGTGGGGAGGTACCTAGGCAAGGAAGCAAGTGTCTTAAGATAGGAGAACTCCAGGAACATGAGTACTGTGCTTCTACAAGCAATGGGGACTTCGTATGAGTTTTAAATAATCTTTATTTTTTAAAAGTTCGTATGTTTATTACAGGAAACAAAAACACAAGAAGCAAAGAACAAAGTCATTCGCAGCCATAAGCAGCTTAGCTGGCTGTGTTCTAGGTCCCGTTGTGTACAAACACGACATGCCATTTTGTGACTGAGTTTGTAGTGTGTGTCATGCTTTTCCACACATCATGAATATTCACCAACTCAAAAATCCCAAGCTATAAGAGTATTTTTGATAACCAGGAATACACTACACCAACTCAATCTGTTAGAAAAAAATTGTAATCCTGCCTCTCTTGGAAACAAAAATTTCACTTAAGATAAAAATGGCAACAGGCCTCTAGTTAGATATAAGTATTGGCAAAGTTACAATTACAATACTACATTTCCTTAATGTTCAATTTAAAATGAGACATAAAGCAACAGAGCACACCAAGCCATGTTATCAGAGCCCTACAACTAGGATATTAGCAAGGCCTGTTCCCACTGAGTTAGTAATGCATTTCTACAGTGTAGCTAGAAGACACACTGACTCTTCTCACCAAAGTGTAAACCTGACCATTTTGCACACACCTCTCCTTGTGTGCTTATTTCTGACCTCTGCTGCCAGCCTAATGACATACTGCCCAGAGGTGTTGTAACGATTCCAAGTCCAAGATGCATCTTCTCTATCAACTATAACAACAAGATACTTACATGTTGTCTAACTTACTACCTCTAGTTTTTATCATACATTGTCACCTTAGGACATCTATAAAGTGTAGATGCTATGCAATAGAGTATAAACTTTGTGCACAATAAGCCCAAGTACTTTACCAAAAATGCACACACAGGGTCAGGGATAGCTCAGTGGCACAGTGCCTGCCTGGCAAGTATGAGGTTGTGAGTTCAGTTCCCAGTACCCAAAAAAAAAGCACATCTAGGCCTATGGCTATAATTCTAAAATTGTCTTACAGATATGGAGATACTAGCAAACAGTCCTTACCACCCTCACCCCCCCTTTTCCCTCTTCACATCAGTGACTAACTTCAGTACCACATCTAGCTCCAAGAGGTGGCTTTAACAAAGGTCACTTCCAGAAAACAATTCTCCCTAAAAACTAACAAGAAGACATTTATATAGGGATTCTTTTGCTACTTCTAACATAATTCGGGCAGAAAGACTTACCCTTTAATACCTAGCAACAGTAACTAAAGTGTGCATACAAACAAGGGCAGGACCATCCAAACTCACTCAGCTTCCGTCTCTGCGCGCTTCCCTCCCGCACCCCATGAACAGCCTGCACACTCTCCAAGGCATCAAGTTTGAGAATTCCATTCCCTCAACACAACCATTCCTGTAAAGTAATAAAAAAATACTGAAAGCGCATTATATTAGCCCTTGATTTCTACATGTGGGAACTTTAAACATCTAGAAAGATAGATGTTTCCAGTAAGAACTTGAATGTCCCATATGTATAGTGGCATTAAGCAAATTGCACACATGTACTTCACAAAGGCTGTAAGTTTAAAGTGTCGTCTCAGGAGGAATACTCTGGTCTAGAGCCCTTTTCCCCTTTCTGTTTTTTTAACCCAGGAACAGATATATACATCTGTAATACTCAGAGGGACTTTTAACAATTTCACTTCCTAAGTGGTTTTAAGAGTATTTTTTCTAATGAATTTTAACACAAAGTGTACGCAACATGTTAGTTTACTAATTCTACTTCTGTCATACACTGGCAACTTCTTTAACATCTAGAAAGTCTAGATGTAAATTAGGACTCCTTTGTCCTTTATATACAGCTATGTACATAGGAAAGTAAAACAGACATAGGGGACACTGGTCAATCTCACTTCACCTAAACCACACAGACTTAGAGTCCTTTGTACTTTGTTTTCCTCCTCCCTCTGAACTAGCACAAACATGACTCCTGTTCGGAGCAGTGGTTGACCATTCTATCTCCTAAAGACAGTATTTCATTCATTTTAACAAAGGGACATCTAAAAATGTATCATTTACTACCTCTACTTGTAACATACTTTGTGCACTTCTAAACATCCAGAAAGACTAGATGTTTCAAATATGGACTTCTTTGTCCACTATATACACAGTAGCATTGAATAAACTACACACATGTAACAATGGTTGTATCTGAAAGTGTCTTCTAAGTAGGAGCATTCTGGTCTAGAGTCCTTCAAAAATTCCCATTTCTTCTTTCCTTGTCACATGTGATACAGACACATGCGTCACTCAAATGTGGTTTTACAATTACACTTCCAAAGTCCTTTCCAGAAGACAGCCTTTCTATGAATTTTAACACAAAGTATACAAAATGTGTTAGTTTACTAACTCTACTTTTGTCATACATTGGCAACCTCTTTTAATATCTAGAGACTAGATATTATAAAATTAGGACTCATAGGTCCAGTATATACACTATATACAGTATAGCAAAGTTAAATGAAATTCATGTAACATAAAGAACAATGGGTAAGCTGAAATTTGCTACCATACACTTAACAAAACACCTTCCACAATTTCTCCCCCCCGCCACCTCCCTCAAACCAGTAAGCAAGTACAGACAGTGCTGTTCAGAGGTGGTTTAAACATTCTGTTTGCAAACAGTATTTTCTATCAGTTTATAAAACCTATTTACAAAGTGTTATTCTACTACTTCTACTTTTGAATATATCAAGCACTTCTGCATACCTAGAACTAGATTTTTCGTATAAGAACTTGTCTACCACACAGCACTGATAGATAAAATTGCACATATAGCAATGGTTGTAATCTGAGGTATCTTTTAAGATCGTTTTGGTCCCATTTCCTTCTCTCTGCTTGAACCCAGTGGACATATGTAATGTTAGAGATGGCTGAATCAAAAAGTCATTTACAGAAGACAAGCTTTCCTGTGTATTTCAACACAAAGTGTACAAAACGCGCTAACTTTACTATTCTGTCATACACTGGCAAACTCCTACATTTAGGGACTAGATGTTGCAAAATTTGAGTTTGTCCATTATATACATTATATACACAGCAAAACGAAACCCCTAAGACACACAAAAAAAGATGTCTCAAAATGTCCACGTACAAACGCACTAACATAGTATCTTTTGCAATTGCTTCCCTCCCACCTCAAACCACTGAACAAGTACAGACGGTACCATATTGCTCAAGAGGCGGTTTAACCATTCCATTCCCAAAAGACAGTATTTCCTATGAACTTTAGCAAAAAGATATTTACAAAGTGATGTTGTACTACCTCTACATTTAACATACTCTGGGCACTTCTAAACATCTAGGTAAGTCTAGATGTTTCAAGTAAGGACTCAGTTTGTCCATTATATATACACAGCAGTCTTGACTAAACTGCACACATGTAACAATTGTTGAATAGTTGAAAGTGTCTTGAAAATATGAATCTAGAACCCTTCCTTTCTGCACTAAACCAGGGGGCTACAACGCTCAAACTTTCAGAGGACAATCCTTCCTGGGAATTTCATTACAAAATTTGTCAATTTACTAACTACTTTTATCAAAACTGGCAACCTGTTTAACATCTAGCAAGACGAGATGTTGGGGAAGGTCTCATTTCTCCTTTCCATACCCTACATGCACAGCAAAGTAAAAGAGAACCTATAGACCTAAGGGCAGTGGTAACTGGCCTTGCTGCCAGCGCTCTCTCCATTTCCTCCTCTTCTTCCAGGAACCACTGCACGAACTCAAGAGGGGGTCTGCCTATTCCCCCAAAATAACACTTCAAGTGAATTCTAACAAGAAATTACAAAATGCGTTATTTCACTACTTCTACTTTTTAACGTGTATCAGGCACTTGAGAAGATCTCGACCAGGTATTTTAGTAAAGTACTTAGCACTGTCAAATACATATATATAATACATATATATATATAGTAACGAGGACTAAAATGCACACACAAAACAATGGCTACAATACGAACGTCTTCTACATGTGGCCAGTGCGGTACTGGAGCTTCTTGTTTTCTGCTCCGTGTCCTCCAACCCACAGAACGGCCGTGGACAAGTTATCACTCCTAGTGTCGGTTCTCCAGATGCTCTAACGAGCTCCATTTCAAAAAGTCACCTCCAGAAGACGTTTCCCTTCTTTCTTTCTTTCTTTCTTTCTTTTTTTTTTTTTTTTAACAAATATACGTTTCCAAGACGTGTAGTTTTTCTAACTACTTCATCATACGTCGGCAACCTCTTTACATCTACACGGCCCACATGCAGCAAGTTTCCTTGTAAAAGGTTGGGGGGAATGTTGAGAGCAGCTTCTTCATATTATATACACAGGCCTTCTAAAACAGCCAGTAAATCTTCCCAAAGGGCGCTGGGCATTTCCAATTCGCCAAACGTGGAATGTTGCTTTAGGTTTTTCTCTTTGGCAACAGCCCACGGCCCGCCAGCCCTTCCTCCCGTCCTCGGCCTGGGCTCTCTCACCTTCCAGCGCGGGTGAGGCCTTTATCCGTCTTCGTCGCCAGGAGGTGCGGTCTCCCCCCACTGGGACCCCGCAGTCATCGCAGGACCCAGATCTGCACAGTTCTAGGGCCCGAAGTGGCCGAGCTTTCGGATCCGCCTTCTCGGGCCCTCGATGTAACGGCCCTCTGCAGCGGTCTGGAGGCCGCCATTCTTCTCACCACGCCACGCTGCAGCCGCTGCAAGGCGCCACGTTCTCCATCGCTGGCGGGGGCTTCGCCTCGGCTGGCAGGGTCGGGCCAGGAGACCCTGCGGCCCGAAGGGTTCCGACTGCAAGGCCACCTCCGTCATCAGGCCGTCAAGGTGGGGGGGACAGAGCGGTTCCCCTTGCTACAAAGCCTGGGTCCAGCCCTTGGGCAGTCACAGCGAGGGACCCGAGAGCCTACAGGGCAGAGGCGCGGCCCGCCCTCGGGCCCCCCAGGTCACCCACCGCCATCGGCGGGAGGACCTGGAGGGCCCTGGGAAGGAGGCCCGGCTCCGTCTCTCACCGCACTCTCCGCCGGAACTGACTTGGCAGTTCTCTCTGCTGGCTAGAGAGCTGCGGAACCGGAAGTGGTCTAGCTCCAGGGCCGAAGATCTACCGTTCCGGGACTATAACGTTCCGGCGCTAGAAAGATACGAGGGATAATTAGGTGAGGTCAAGGCACCCTCTTGGCTTGCAGTTTCCAAGAGTTGTTATCAGCATCCCAAGACTTTGAGTATGCCGTTTTCCTGAGTCTCTCACTTACCCCATGTTGTAAGGCGACTCTCTTTTCATTTACTCACCATCTGTTTATTCCATAAATATTTGGAAGTGTAGTATGAAAGGGGGAAAAAACCGGAAAAATTTGTCCTCCTAGAAATTTGCATTCTATTAAGGAAAACAGGTAATAAACAAGCTTCTTTTTTTAAAAAAATGTATTCATTGTTGTAGTACATAATGATTAAAGTCATCATGGGGAGCTGGTCTGCATACATAACACATACTGATTCTTTTTACTTCTCCCTTTCCCTGCATCCCTCAACAAGATCCTTAAAATACATAAAAGGGCAGATAGAAAAAGAAATGGGGAAGAGGAATATCAAACGAGTGTGGAATGGTTCATTTGAGACAGGTCTTGCTGCATAGTCCAGGCTGCCCTTGAACTTGCTATATAGCCCTATATGGCTGCGAACTCACAGCGATCCTCTTGCCTCCACCTCCCAAGTGCTGAGATCATAGGCATGCAGCACCACACCCAATGTGTTTTGTTTTTGAGACACGGATCTCTTTGTAATTCAGACTGTCCTTAAACTCACTATGTAACCCAGGCTGGCCTTGAACTCGTAGCAATCGTCCTGCCTCAACTTCCCAACTGTTGGGGTTACAGCTCTGCACGATGATGCCAGCTTGTGAAATGTTTTAGATAATGCCCAGGTGACTTTGGAGCAGAGGTGTTAAGGAGGCAAAAAGAAGAGCTTGCTTAAGGATGTTGGTAGAAGACCTTCCTAACAGAGGGTAAAGGCCAGTGAGTAGGCCACAAAGCTGCTCCAGGAACAGCTAGGGGCCAAGGAGGAAAGGAGAAAGGTCATACTGGGCCAGGGTGTGTGAGCACAGAGAAATGGAAGACTCTGGAGAGACATGAGCTGCAATGTTGGAGATGCAGTGAAAACATGGAGCAGAAGCAGGGAGACCTGATAGCAGACCATTGGAATCGCCTGTGTGAAACATAGAGGGCCTTCTTTAGTTGTTCCTCCTTAGAACAGTTTCTCTTTCCACAGTTTTGGTTACCCATGGTTAACTACTGTCTGGGAATATTAAATGGTTAATTCCAGAAGGAAACAATATGTAAGATTTAAATTGGACCGTGTTCTGAGTAGCATTATGTAATCTCTTGCTGTCTCACTCTTTCCCGCCAGGATGGGACTCATCCTTTTGTCTAGTGTATCCACATGGTATATGCTATCTTTGCACTGGTCACTTAGTAACCTTCTAGTAGTGAGATCTACTGTCAGGGTATCATAGTACTTGTGTTCAAGTTACCCTTATTTTACATAATGATGGCTCAAAAGCACAAGAATGGTGATTTTGGCAAGTCAAATATTCCAAAGACAAGTTATATAGTGCTCCCTTTAAACAAAAAGGGTAAAATTCTTGACTTATTGAGAAGAAAATTTTGCATATTGAGGTTGCTAAGATCTGTAGTAAGACAGATCTCCTCTATCCTTTTTTTTCAGGGCTGATATGGAACCCAGGGCCTTGCACGTGCCAGGCAAGTGCTCCCCCACTGACATTTATACCCCCAGCTCTGAATTTTTAATTCTTAAAATTGTGAAGAGGGAAAAAATTGTGACAAAGGAAAAACTGCATCAATTACAAGTTGCAAAAATTGCAGCCACAATGTTGGCTGTAAACTTAGTTGAAGTGGAAAAGTGATTAAATTGTAGGGTGCACTACTATTTATGGTTTCAGGCACTCACTGGGGGTCATGGACATGTCCCTCTAAGATAAGGGAGGACCACTGTACCAGGATAATGACCACTAAGGGGGAAAAAAGCACTTGAACTCAGGAGACATTATAAAGTCAAGCCTACCGGACTTGCTGACAGAGCTCAGTGTTGGACATAAGTTTAGATGCCTGTTTGACATTAAAGTGGAAATGTCAAATGCACAGTAGTATTTATGAGTCTGGCATGCAGGAAGAGTCTGAATTGGAGAGACACATTTGGGAGTTATCAGCAAATAGATGTCTTTAAAGCCATAAGGCTGCATAAGAAAACCAAAGGAAAACAGTAAGAGAGGAGAGGCCTGAGGCCTGAGCCCTGAGTAATATTTATGATATCAAGTTGATGCGAAGGACCAGGAAAGGAGACTGAGGGATGAACACAATGTTAGGAGAACAATGAAAAGAATGTAATGTCTTGGACATCAATGAAGAAAGTGTCAAGGGAGACTTTTCAACAGTGTCAAACATTGATGATAAGTCAGCTAAGGTTGAAAATTATACTTCTGGCTTTTGTTAATGCTATGATTAACATTCTTGTGAATTTCCAAGCTTTGTAATGGCTTCTGATTTGGATATGTTTCTTATTTGGATACATTCTGAAAATATAAGGAAGACCAAGGATTGGCCTAGGTTTAAGACTCTTGACCCAGACCTGGACAGGATTTCCAACAGGAGTCAGAAGGACCTCTCATAGGAGGTGGTGAGAAGCCCGTGAGCTCAAGTCCACACTTAGTTGACGAGGGCTTGAGCCAGGCTAGTGGCTTTCTGACTAGAAAACAGGTGAGTTGAGGGTTTCTAGCCCTGCAAAGGAGGAAGCCAATGGGCTTAATACCTAGAGTGACAGAGGTGGGGGGGAGAGCAACCATGCATCACACAAGGGTTTCAGATACTAAGGGTGAGTAGATAGGTGGGTGACTGGCACACTGATGAAGACAAGAGGTAGGAGGGCTCCTGATCCCTTTCTGAGCTCCTGTCTCCTAAACAGCCAAACAGGTTGGTGTTCCTGTAACCCAAAGATGACAGGGAATCATTCATCTTGCTTGCTACTTGACATCTCTCTTTGAATGTTCCATGGTATTTTAAGCCCCTCTTGAGTAAATTAAAACTTGGTATCTCTCCAGAGCTGGCTCCTCCCGAGCAGTAAATGACAGTATCATCCACCAGTTCCTAAATAAAAATAAAGTAGCCAGCTCTCTCTCTCCCTACTCCTCACCCATCTCCAGTTTGATCTACTTCTTAAATATATTTTTAGAACTACCAGTTCCCTATGCTGCCACTAGCTACAAGAGGCTATTTAATTTTAATTAATTAAAGTGACATGAAATTAAAAATTCAGTTTTTCAGCTGCATTAGCCACATTCCAAGTGTTCCACCATCAGAGATGTAAAACGTTCCTCTATCCCAGAAAGTGCTCTTGGGTGGTACTGATCTATGGCTATAGCCAAACCAGCAACATTGCTCATCTGGATGCTTCTAATGGACCCTGTTGCTATTTGGATGATTTCTACTTCTCCTCCTTCCTACTCCATTCCCCACATAGAAGTGAGAGTTAACTTTCAGTCAAAAGTCAGATTTTATTACACCCTTGTTTAAGCCTTCAGTGTTTTTTCTCATACTTAGAACAAAATCCAAACCTCTTACCCTGGTTACCGCCTCCCTGCCTTATGCCTCCTTTATGCCTCATCTTGGACTATCCTCTTCCTGTTTCTATGTCCCAACCACACTGGCCTTCTTGCTATTCCTTCTACTTTCCAAGCACTACTCTGCCTCAGGGCCTTTGTACATGCTACCTACCTGGAAGGACTTACCTGGCTCTTGGCCATGCTCATTTTCTCATATTCCAGATCTCAGCTTCAATTTTATTTCTTTAGAGCCTGTCTTGTCTTTCCTGTTTCAAGGAGGTCTCTTCCAGATATCATCACATTGCCCTTCATTCATCACAATATCCCATGATTTTATTATTAATAATTAACATTTCTGTGCATTTCTTTTATATAAGGCATTATGCCAGGGATTAAATGGTTTAAATGGGTTATCTATTAATTTCCTAGTTTATTTTTTGTTTTGTTTTCCTTATGTCCCCAGCACCCAATTTAGTTAGTCCTAGTGTATAGTAGGCATTATAATTATTAAATGAATGAATTCTTGAATTCTTGAGCATATGTTATTGGCCAGGTGCTTTGATAAGTGGCTAAGCACTTTCTGTATAGCCTCATTTAATTTGCACACAATCCTGAGAAGTAGGTCCTACTAATACTTCTTTTTGCAGCTGAGAACCCTTGTAACCTGTCCAGTTCTTAGGAAAAACTAGGATTCTAATCCAAGTCACTTGACTCCAGAGCTCCCTGGAAAGCACTGTAGGGATTTAGAGGCCTGAGTACAGGCCCGAGTACAGCTTCCAGCCGCCCCCAGCTCAGGCTACCAGCAGGAAAGCTAAAGAACTGCTTTGGTGAAGGGCATTCTATTTCAAAGCAGGCTGGAGATTCTGGGGTTTCACTGCTCAGTCAGGAGGCAGATTCAGGGCCTAAAAGTTGGTGCTCGAGACTGGACATGCAGACAGCCTAAATGCTGACATTCAATTCTGCACATCCTCAGGCTGGGCATGTGGATCCTGAGACCCCAGACAAAACCCTGAGCCAGGGAGCACTCAGTCTGCCTGCTGAATCTGCCATGTCCTTCTGCTTGTCCCAGATCAAGGATGATGAGGGGACAGATGTAAAAATAACGAGCATCCCTAGCACTTCTCCTTGGGAAACATCACATGTCACATCTGCGACACGCAACAGTGTTTATTAAGCCAAAGGCTGTGAGCTCACTAGCAGGAGGAGTGCTGCGTGTGTAAGCCACCCACACCTTTTGCTCAGGAAACAAACACCAGGCAGCAGTGGACCTGCAGTTCCCGTCCCCTTCTCAGTATCAGCACACACCTGCACAGAGGCAGATCTGATGGGCAGCAGGGCCCTAGGGACTGCTGGGGTGGCGATACATCCTAGAGAACCAGTGTAGAATCTCAGCCTTGTTGCTTGAATTTAGGACTCACTTCTGCGCTAGCACAAAGTTTCTCAAACTTGAATCATTCTCATGTCAGTTTACTAAGTTACTCCATCCTTGTGTACCACAATCCCTCAGCCCATTCAGGTTCCTTTAACCAAATACCATTAACTGGGTTGCTTATGAACAACAGAAGTCTATTCTTCACAGGTCTAGAGGCTGGGAAGTCTAAGATCAAGGACTCCGTAAATTCAGTGTCTGACGAGGATCTGATTTCTGGTTCATAGATGGGGATTTCTGGCTGTGTCCTCACGTGTGGAAAGGCCCAGGGGTCTTTGATCCCATCCCATACTCATCCTTCAAATGGCTCAACTCTTGATATATCACCTTGTGGGGTTAGAATTTCAGCATATGAATTTGTGGGAGTTAAAACATTCAGGCCATAGCACCCCCGCTACCAGTTTTTGCTTAATACCTCTCTATGGATTAACTCAGGATGGCTTTGGCTATGTAAGTTTTGTCTTCAACAGTATCTGTGAAACCACCCAGTTGATATGCTAGTTATATGTTTTCCTAATATATATTAAAGTAAATAAATCAGCTGGGTGTGGTTGCTCATGCCTGTAATCACAGAACTTGGAAGGCTGAGGCAGGAGGGTCACTGAGTTCGAGGCCAGCCTCAGCTACAAAGTGAGTTCAAGACCAGCCTGAAGTGCACAGTGAAACTATGTCTCAAAAAGACAAAAAATTTTTTAAAAAGTAAATGAATCTTTAAAAAATTTTCATATGTATTCCCCTTGAAATCATATTGGCTCAACCAGTGGTACCCAGCTCATACTTGGCAAAATAGTTGGTACCAAAAGGGTATAACATGAAAAGGGCTGGGGATATAGCTCAATGGCACAGCACCTGCTTAGCAAACACGAGGTCCTGAGTTCCATTCCTGGTAACCAAAAAAAGGGGAAGGGGATAGAGTAGAACGTGAAAGAGCTCCCAGTAGCCAAAGGTGGAACACTGAGCAACAAGATAAATTCTAAGTCTGGCTGTACCACACGCAAGCTTATAGCCTTGGTTAAGTCAGCAGGCTCCTATAAGGGCATCTCATCATGCAAGAAGGACACAAACCCTGCCTTCCCCATCAGAGCTCCTGCAGACCACACAGCAGATGCCCCTCAATTCATAGAGTACTTTACATTTCCCGTATTTTCTATATCCAGTAATGTTTGACCTCCAAAAAGTTTCACCGTGTGAGAGAAAGCTGAATTTTTCCTTCTTACTATGTGGATGGAGGAACTGGGTCTCCATGTCAGCTGACTTAGACAATGTTACCTAACTAGAAGAGTAGGGACAGTTGGTGTCTGAGGACACAGTGGGCAGGAGCAGAGTGCAATTGTCCTCTTTAGGGTAGGTTTGTCAAACTAGCCCTTTGAGTCATTTTCATGACTGTCGTTCATTGTGTAGGCATTTGAATTTCTGATCTGTGGTGTGCTCCTGACTCCTGGTTCACCAAGCAGTCTCCTGACTCCAAGTTCATGCTAGAACCTGATCACAGACCTTTGGACTGGAAGCTCTACTCCTGGAATTTCCCAGTGACAGCCCCCCAGGGTTTCAGGGGCCTCTTGGCCTAGGCTTCTCGAATTTCATGGGCCTTCCCTTCTCAGAGCCTTGCAAGACAGATCTATCATTTTTTGTTTTTTTTTAAGAGTAGGAAGTTTTATCGAGGGAGAGACAACTTCTGAGAGACAGTGGGGGGACCTGGGAAGTAGGTTTCCCCAAGATCTATAGTTTGTCCCCGAGTTTGGCTTAAGTTCTCAATTTTGATAGTTTCTTATTTTGAGTCCTTAAGGTAGAGACATGAACAGAGATCTCCTGCTTCAGGGCCCAGTGTAGAGCTTAGTGTTCTGAAGCAAACTAGAGAGGCTTGATAAAGGCCTCATCCAGTGCCTTCAGGAGGTGATAAGGAAGGGGTAGAAGGTGATTTGTTTTTTGTATTTCTGAGATAGGGTCTTGCTATGTTGCCCAAGCCAGTTTCCAACTTGTGGTCTCCAGTGATCTTCCGCCTCCTGAGGGACTGGGACTACAGGTGTACTCCCCCTGTGGCCAAGAGAGGTGTGTTGAAGGCTCACACGCCAACAGACTACCTGTAATCCAATCCTGGCTCTTACATCTCACAACCCCTGACCCTGGGCAAATCACCAAACCTCTTTGTGCTTGATTTTCTGATGTGTAAAAAGTGGTGCATGCTTGTAATCCCAGTGTCTCAGGAGGCTGAGAACGGAAGATTGCCAGTGTTAGGCCAGTATGGGCAATTTAGTGAGACCCTGTCTCAAAAAGAGCTGGCTGGGGATGTAGCTCGGTCGCAGAACTCCCCCTGGGTTATATCCACAGTAAAGGGGGAGGGGGATCATTATAGAAGGACAATTTGTGAGGCTCAAATGAAATATTGTACATAAAGCTTTCATGACAGTGCTTGGTGTGTGCCTTGTCATCACTGTATTAAGCCCACGGTCCCCTGATCATCGCATCATGGCCTGAGCTATTCTCTCTACTGAATACAACCTGTGTGTGGAGAGAAATTTGATTTGCCCTGAGGGGTGGTGCAGGGTCATGATGAGAAGCTGGGGACCCTGAAGTTGTGGGTCTCTGTCACTCTTGCTGTGCATCCTTACATGAGTCATTGTCTAGCATCCTCATCTGTGCAGAGGGATAATAAAGTGCCAACTCCCCAGCAGAGTCTATGCTGCCTGGGCGGAGCACAGTCTACCAACTCCCCTCACCTTGGGGGCGTTTTCCAGAAAGCCTGCCACCAGAGGACAGCGCCATCTCAGGCCCAGGACCAAGAAGGAGGATCTGGGGCTGGGCCAGCGCAGCAGAGCAGAGGACAGTAGGACCCCCAGTCAGGCAGGGACCTCCATGGATGCTATGGCAATGCCTGCTGGGGCAGGAGGAGGCGGGTGGAACCTGAACGAGGTCCCGCCCCTAGCCCGTCTAAGCTTTGCCCAGGATGAGGCCTAGAGGCCAGGGAGACTCTGGCCTCTGACTGGTCTCTTCCATGCGTGACCACCTACATCTTAGCGATCCATGGTGTCTGATGGCCACAGACGCCAGCACTGCCTGATAATCTGAAAGTGTCTGGCTGTGTCTGACTGAACACAAATTCATGGGTGCCCGACAGACCAAGACTGTCAGATCTGTCCTCCTGACCACAGTTGACTAACCGCGCTTACCTGGCTGATGGGCATCTGGGCCTGACAGGGTGTGTCTGACCCAGGCGACCTAACTTCACCTGAGTGACTAGACCCCACCTGTGCCTGACAAGCTGTATCTGACTGGCTGCGGCGGCCTGCACCTAACCAACCAATTTCATTTTTGCCATCTGCTTGACTACATCTCTGCTCAAGGGGCCCAGATTGACCGACTGACTCGGACTGCTCCGGGCCTGAGTGCCCTGGCTGGCTTCTGGAGACCACTCTGCCTTTTCACAACACTGAGGTGTGTGGACCAACTGCGTCTGCCATACGCTCAGCCCTTGTCTGCATGGCTGTTGCTTCTGCCTCTGACTCCTGCCTGACTAAGTCTGACTAACAGACCAGCCTGTCCCGTACCATCAGTGATTGACCATCCCTGCCAGCCACCCGGGCTATATGTGTCCTGCACATGGTAGCCATTGAGTAAGAGCTGGTTCAGTCAGATTGCCTCTCTGAAGGACATCTTACTGACTGCATCAAACTGAACTCATGGCTTCTTTCAACTCAGCTGCCTAACAGTGACCTCTCAGGTATTGCTTGTCCAGCTTCTTCAGCCTGGCCATCTTCAGCTATGATGCTGGGGCTCAGGAATCCAAAGCAAATGCCTTAACAGGGAAGGGAGCCTTGAATACAAGGCTATAATTCTTTACGAGAATCAGTACCTAGAGGGGTTGGCTAGGGTGCCTCAGGAAAAAAACGCACAACTTTGCGAACCTTTGTTTGTTTGTTTTGTATTAGGGATTGAGCTCACAACATTCAGACTGAACTATGTCCCTAGCTTTTAAAGTTTTAAAAAAATTTTGAAACAGGATCTCACTAAATTGCCCTGGCAGGACTTGAACTTGCTATCACCCTGCCTCAACCTTCCTCAGTGCTAGTATTGCAGGTATATACTACCAGGCCCAGCTATCTTGCAAACCTTTTGCGGGCAACCTCTATCAGTGCTGCTGTTCTTCAGAGAGAGCATCTTGTACACCTCCAATGTCCAGAATTTAAATTGTCCTCTGTGTGTGTGTGTGTGTGTGTGTGTGTGTGTGTGTGTGTATAACAATCAACCAAATGCATGGAAAGCCTTCCAATCTGCAAAGAGAAGCTCTGGACCAGAATAAGGGGGAAGGAATTAGAGGAATTCTTTTTTGAAAAGCAAGCATGTCACTTGGATAGATGTGCTATGAATTATGTCTGCTGCTATTAATACTAATAAAATGAAAGCATTGGACTAACTTATCTCAACTGAGCTGTAGCATACTAAGATATTGTCTCTTTATTAGTAGCAAGGGCCTGGCTGCCTCACTGATTTCATCATAAGCCACGGGAGGGATGGGAGGAAATGACTGGCTTCACTCCCAAGGGCTCTCATAGCATGAGTTTGGATCTCAGCCAGTGTAGACGATGGGGCTTCCCAAGGGGCTGGAGAAAGAGACTGCAGTACATTGCACAGAGAACCTCATACCTCATTTATTTACACATTAATTCAAAAAGTATTTGTTGAGTACCATGGGCCAGGCACTGTGCTAGAACTCTCACCCTGCCTTCATGGAGCACAGGCATGGGCTCCAGGAAGTCTTGCACTCCTCAACCCCGGTCCCTTCAGGGCCAAGTGCTGAGGGCCAACTGCTTTCATTCTGGGTACCTGCCCAGCTAATGCAGAAGAGTAGCAGAGAGCGGTGCTTTCTCAAAGTGTGGCTCCTTGACCAGCAGTATCAGGATCCCTTGAGAACTATTTAAGATACAAATTCTCATGCTGGGGCTGTAGCTCTGTGGTAGAGTATCTGCCTAGCATCCTTGTGGTCCTCAGTTCAATCCCCAGCACCACCAGAAAGAAAAAAAGTCAAGGATGCAAATTCTCTGGCCCCACTGTAGATGAACTGAACTAGAAATTCTTAGGGTAGCAGGGCATGGGAGTGCATACCTATCATCCTAGGAAAAGGATAGTTGGAGGTCAGCCTAGGCTGCATAGCAAGAGCCCATCTCAAAACTAACACAAAAACTTCTTAGGGCCAAACGCAGCCATCTACATGTTAACAAGCCCTCTAGGGGATGCTGATGTGGGCGATCACGGGTGGGTGGATTGTGTTGTCAGACAGACTCGGAATCTCAGCTCCACCACATAAGAGCTTTGTGATTTTGACCAAGTCATTAAATCTGTTTGCGCCTTGATTTTCTCACTTTCATAATCGGCATACGTATGATTGCCTTAAACTGTTGTTGTATTAAGTCATACAAAAGAGCTTAGCATATAATTTCTATTCTAGGATTGTATCCTGGGGACATAATTCTGCATATGCTGAATGATATATGTACAGGGTATGCACTTATATATTGTTTAGAATAGAAAAGAAACACCCTAAATATCTATCAGTGGGAGATTAAGAAATCATGGTCCTGCCATACAAAGACTGAAGAAGAGCTTTATTTTGTGCTGGGGATGGAAGCCAGGGTCTTGGGCACTGAGCTACACCCCCAGCCCTGAGATAGCTCTTTATATACTTATATAAAAAGATCACAAGAATTTCCAAGTTTTAAAAAAAATGCAGAACAGTGTGTCTACTGTCCTCTTATTTCTGCAAAGAAAAAGAATCTATAAAACCTTTTTTTTTTTTTGTACTGGGAATTAAACCCAGGGGTTGCTGAGCTACATCCCCAGGCCTTTTTTATTTTTATTTTGAGACAGGTTCTAAAACTCTCAAATTTTATATCCTCTTGCCTCAGCCTCCTGAATACCTAGAATTACAGACATGTGCCACTGTGCCCAGCAAGAATCTAGAGAATCTTCATGTAGGCATAGCCTTATATGAGCATAGACTGTCTCCAAGAGGATACTCAAGAGACGGATAACAGGGCAAGAAGAAAATGAGTGGCTGGAAATAAGGGAATGATGGATACTTATTTTTATATTTGATCTTAGCTAAAAACCTAGTAAGTCAAAGTTGTTTTTAACCATACACGCCTTTTATAACTTAAAGTTTTGCAGTGTATACATACGTTTCCTATTTACAAAACTGAAGCTTTAGAAAAATTTTTAAAAAGTAGCTCAGGGCTGAGGAACACAACTCAGTGGTAGAGTGCTTGCCTAGCACACAAGAGGCCCTGGGTTCAATCCCTAGCCCTGCAAATAAGGAGGCTGAGGTAAGGAGGATCATAGTGAGTTTGAGGCCAGCCTGGGCAACATAGTGAGTTCAAGGCCAGCCTGAACTCTACATAGTGAGACCCTATCTTAATGAATGAATGAATGAATCAATCAATGAGGCTTATGCCTGGTAGTGGCGGTGATGGTGGTGATGGCTATTCCACAGCTCTGGGTAGGTGATTCTTTGCAGAAATGCAGGGCCCACAGAGTTATGTGGGGTTTGGCCACAGTTTGCAAACTGCCCTCCTAACCTCTCAGTTGCCCCTCTTCATTCTGCACAGTTTGCATTTCCCCAGAGAGTGCTTGAATTTTAGAAATGGACAAGGGCATGGTGGTGCACACCTGCAATCTCAGCACTTGGGAGGCTGAGGCAAGAGAATCGTTGCAAGTTCGAGACCAGCTTGGGCTACAAAGTGAGCTCAAGGCCAGCCTGAACTGCATAGCAAGACCCTGTCTGAAAAAAAAAAAAAAAGACAAGAAATGGACAAGGGCTTCGAGATTCTCTGGTATAACCCAAGCCACAGAGAAAGTGGAGTCACTGGAAACTCTCCCCCTCTTTTATTTTATTGTCTTTTTGGTTCTGGGGATTAAACCTAGAGTCTTATACATGCTCAGCACAAGAGTTACATCCCCAGCCCTGGAACCCTGTTATGTTAAAGATGCAGAACCCACGCCACAGAGAAAGGCTATAATAAGCCTAAGGCTCCCAGAGAGTTGGGCCTCATTCTAGGGCATTTCAAAACATAGGAAAACTATCTTCTAAACTTTTGCTTTCACCCAAGTACCGCTTTATCCTTCACTTTTCAACTTAGCTAAGACTAGTCTTAGTTGAATCCCCAGCCAAAATTTCCAGTTATTTCCCATACTTTCCTATATGAATCCTCTACCCTCACCAGACAGATCTCTTCAATGACCCCAAATACTTCTGGTTTCCACACACCATACCTCGTTAGCATTGTGCATGCTGCCTGCCCGCTGTTCACTCGTGAAGAGTCTACTGAACATGGAGGCTAAGTTTAAATCCTACTTCCTCCAGGAAGTTTTTCCTGATTCACTCCAGCTCACATAGGTCTCTCCCTGCTCTGAACTAATTTTAAGATTTCTTGTGAAACTCCCACACTTTGAGAAGGGTGTAGGATGGTTGTCTGTGCCTTGAACAATGGGAGGTGAGTAGCATAGAGCCAGTTCCTCATCCCTGGCTCTCAATTTCCGCAGCCTGTAGAATTGGGCGAATGACCTGAGTCCTCCTCATTCTTTCAGGGAAGGCCCGGGTGAGGAGCCGCTAAGGTGACCGGAGCCAGGAGTTGATCTGCAGAAACTGCTGGGCCTGTTCCTACCCTGATGTTTACTTGGCCCAGAGGCCCAGTGTGATGAAACCCGGCCCTGTTGCCGAGCACCTTGGGAGGCCTCCTTCCAGGGCCCCTCTGTGCTCAGACACTGGCCCTTTGTGGACGAGAGGAGCCAGAGCGAAAGCGGAGCCGCGGGAAACTCCCCCCTCTGCCTCCAGTGGCCTGCCTCCACCAGCAGCCATGGCCTTCCTGCCCCTGGGTGGCCTCTGCTCTCAGCCTGAGGTTGGCAGGATGAGGCAGGGCCTGCAAGCTAGGCTGAAGGGTCAGGAAGGTGCCACCAGGATGGTCTGCTGAACCCGAATGTCCCTTAACTCGGCCTGCTGAGTGTAGGTCTCTCCGTAAAGGAGGCTGGCCCCCTACAGGTCAGACTAACATTTTCACCGTGCCTTCTACCAGCACATTTTCCTGAGATTTAGTGCCAGACCTTCCGATGTGCTTTGTCCCTTCTGCCTCCAATGTATTGGCCCCTGTACTCACCAGAGGAGCGGAATCCTATGAAGCAATCCAGGGCCTGGTGTTGTAGCAGTCAGGGTAAAGGGACAGGAGTGCCTAGATCAGGGAAGGCCATGCAGAGTGGGTTAAAGGGTGCTCACTGGCCGGGGGCGCAGGAGACCTGGGGTTCCAGTCCCTGCTAAACTACTGACTCCCTGGGTGGCACACACCAGTAGCTTCTCTTTTGCCTGGCTCTGTTCCTCAGCTGCAAAACTATGGAGCCAGACTACATGGATGGCAGGGATTTTCACAGCTTTGATTTTTCCTAATTCTTTGCTCAGAGCGAGGAAAGGGAGAAGCCAGATTGGGCTGGAAGTACATAACCGGCATGAGGCTCTCTGTGGATGCACCAGCAGTTGCTTGGCAGCTTCCTCTCTGCTGCCAGGTTCCCCTCCCCCTCCGCTTCTCCCCATTTTTTACACCCCGCTTTGAGGGCTTCTTGTGTTCTGACCTAGATGTTTGCTTTAGATTTACCTTGTCTCACCTTTTGTGCCCAGAGAGAGGGACTCTGGACATCGGCAGAGAGGGAGGAACGCCACGAAATAGAAGAGGAAGAGTCAGGGGGAGGGGTGGGATAGAAGGAACTGTGAAGGCCCAGGAAGAGCGAAAAGGAAGGAAAAGGGAGAGGAGAGGGAGGTAAAATGAAAGGGAAAATGAGACAGAGAATGGAAAGTGCCCCGACGGAGGGAAGAATGGGAAGAACGACTGAAAAAGCACACAGCCTAGCAACACGCACCGTGGGAGCAAGCGGGGTGTTCCAGGACGAGGCTTCGGTTTGGCCGGAGAGGGTGTGTGCAGGGTAGGCAAAGCTCGAACCAGACAAGGCGGCCTTGTAGAGCTAACTCATGATTTTGAATCTTATATCTCATTTTCTTCTCCTCAAACCTCCGGTGATAAACTAGTCAAGGCCCAGAGGAGCATTTTCATTCATCCAAGCACTCAACACATGCTTTATCCAGCTCTGTATCCCCAGGGCACAAGCACGAGGTCTGAACCTCAGAGGTAGTCAGTGAATCTTTGTTAAAACTGAGCACTTGGACATAGCAACAGTTGAGCCCATCACGCAGAGAAGATGAGAATAACAAAACAAGGCGGAAAGTGCTATGCTCTCTAGAGAGGTCCAGATAGGAATAGGAGGTCAGAGGAAAGCAAGACGGCCTTTTCTGCCTCCTTTAGCAGAAAAGGCCTAGAGGAGGTTGCAATTGGGTTGGTTTAGGCTACTTGGATTTATCCTAGTGGCTTGAAAGATGGATCCTAGTGGAGGATACAGGGTTCTATGTAGGAGCAAAAAGAAGAGGGCCCCAAGGAAAGGGGGAGATTGTTATTTTTAAATAAAAGAGGGAGAATTAGAATGAGGCATAGCTGCTGAGGGCAGCTAGAGGAGTGTGCAAGAGTGGAGAGAAGGGGAAGGGTCTGCTCAAGAGAGGTAGGAGTGGAAGGCTAGAGGCGTTGCCCAGGGGGAGAATGCTTGTGTGAGGCCCTGGGTTTGATCCCCACACCAAACACACACACACACACACACACACACACACACACACACACACAGACAGAGGTAGATAGATGAGAGAGAGAGAGAGAGAAGTGGGAGGAATTGAAAATAAGAGACAGAGACACACCTGAGCTGTGGAGTCTGGGTGTTCTCTGGAACTGGAGCTGGTCCTCTTTGGAGCTGTACTTTGGAAGAATTAATCAGGTTACCCAAGTATAGAATGGACTTTCAGTAGGACTGGTTTTGTTTTGTTTTGGTGGTTCAGTGGGTGGAATCCAGGGCTTTGTGCATACTAGGCATCCACTTCACCAGTGAGCCATATCCCCAGCCCTCCCTGGGTTTTACATCAAGGAGTAGGATCATTGCTGAGCCAGAGGCCTACACATCTCCCACTTCATAAGAAAATACCGTGAGTCTATAACTAGTGTGGTGGGGCATTTTCTGTGCTTCCTGGCCATTGTGTTAGGCTTCTGTCTCTGTGACAAAATCCCTGAGAACATCAATTTAAAAGAGGGAAGCCTTATTGTGGCTCGTGGTTTCAGAGGTTGGAGTCCATGGTGGGCAGTTCCATTGCCTTTAGGGTCATGGCAAGGCAGAGATATCATGGTGGAGGGGAATGGTGGAGGGAATGCTCAACTGCTTTCTTCAACTGGGCCCTATTTCCTCAATTTCCAATACCTCCCATTAATGCCATTAAAGTAGTACATCATCAATAGATCAGTTCACTGATAAGGTTAGAGCTACCGTGATCCAGTCATCTACCGAAAGCCCCACCAGTGAGCACTTGAGACTTTTGAGAGAGCTTTAGATCTAAACAGAGATAGCCGTTCATGTTTCTAGTATGTGAGTTTCTTATTTGTATCCTTTGTCCATTTGTCTAATATTGACTGTTAGGAATTCTTTATATATACTTTGGAGTCTCTTCTTTTTTTTTTCTTCCTTTTTATTTTTGAGACAAGTTCTTGCTATGTAGCTCAGGCTGGCCTCAAGTTCATGATCCTCGTGTCAAATTCCTGAGTGCTGGGATTACAGTCATATGCCACCAGGATTCTCATACTTTGTCAGCCTAAAGCATTGCAGAGATTTCCGCCTCCTAATCTTTTGTTTTTGTTTTGTTTTGTTGCTCATGCTGGCCTCAAACTCAGGGCTTGAGAATTCATGATCCTCCTGCTTCAGCCTCCTGAGTAGCTGGGATTGTAGGCATATACTCTATGCCTGGCTTATATTCTCTCTCTCTCTGGATAAGATCTTGCTATGTAGTGAAGGCTGGCCTTGAACTTGCTTAGGTAGCCCAGGTTACCCTTGGTAATCTTCCTACCTCAACCTTCTGAGTGTTGAAATTATAGCTATGTGCCACCACGCCCAGAAATCTTTTCTCTTTATGGCAATTTTTGACACACAGAATTTCTACATTTAATGTAGTTGACTATACCAATACTTTATTTTTTATTTGTGTGTTGGTTGATTTTATATGTTACCTTGACTGGACTATGGGATACCCAGATATTTTATTGACCATTGCTTTTTTTCTTTTTTTGGTACCGGAAATTGAATTTAGGACCTTACGCTTGCCAGGCAGATGCTGTGCCACTGAGCTATATCCCTGGCCCCTAACATTACTTTTAGATATGTCTGTGAGATTGTTTCTGGATGAAATTAATGTTTTGTTTTTTTGAGACAAGACTCACTATGTAGTTTAGGTTGGTTGTGAATTCAGTATGTAGCCCAGGCTTGCTTTGAATTTGCTATAATCCTCCTGCCTCAGCCTCCTCAGTGCTGGGATTAGAGGCATGCACCACCACTGAAATTAATGCATAAACCTATTGACTAAGTAAAACAGATTGTTCTCCCCAGTGTTAGTGGCCCTATCTTATCCACTGAAGGCTTAAGTGGAACAAAAAGGTAGGATAAAAGAGAATTCTTTCTCTTTTCTGACTGTCTTTGAGCTGGGACATGTCTCCTGCCTTGGATTTTGACTTGGGCTAAAATTTCCACCGTTGGCTCTCCTTGTTATCAGGCATTCAGACTTAGGCTGGAATTGAACCACTGGCCCTCTCGGTTTCCAGTTTGCTGATTGAAGATCTTGAGATTTTTCAGCTTCCATACCATATGAGCCAGTTTCTTATAATTAACCTCTACCCCCACCCCATCCTATGATTGTTCTATATCTCTGGTTTAGACTAATACAATTTGTGATTTTTTTTTTGATGTCTTGTTGAATAAATATTTTCCTTTGTTGTAGTTGTAAAGATAATTTTACTTAGTTATTTGTAAAACATTTAAAATTTTGCTTTTGAGATGTAGTTCTTTAACCAAAGGTTATTTTCATGCATGCTATGAGGGAGAAATTCAATTTTATTTTTTTCCAAATGAATAACCAATTGCTCAGTATTATTTTAAAAATAATCCATCTGTACTAGTTTCCCAGGACTGTCATCATAAATTACCATGAACTAGGTGACTCAAAACAATAGATATTTATTTTCTCACAGTTCAGGAGGCCAGAAGTCAAGGTGTCAGCAGGGCTGGTTCCTTGTGAAGGAGAAAAGTTCTGAGGCCTCTGTCCTGGCTTCTTGTGTTGCCAGCAGCCTTAACATTTCCTGGCTTGTAGACACGACTCCCTAAGCGTTGCTTCTGTCTTCACTGTGTCTCATCTCTTTCTCCATGTGTCTCCTCCTATCTTACAAAAACAGCAGTCATTAGGTTTAGGGCCCACTCTAAATTCAGCATGTGTTCTTGAAATCCTTAACTCATTATATCTGTATTTCCAAATAAATTCATACAGTATTTTGAGTTTATAGGGTGATATGAAATGGGGGGGGGTCCTCCTCAACCCATGATCCCATCTTTTGTTACTTTTTTGTAAGTACTATTTCTGTTGTTTATCAAACTTCCATGCATGTATGGGCACAGCAGTCATTATGTAATACAAATCTCTGATAAAAATGGTTACACATTTTTCCTGAGGTGACTTTATTTAATTCTCCCAAGTGTACTCTCATGCAGGTACACTGTAGGTGTAGCCATTAGCATAACAAACAGCTCCTGACCCTCAGCGGCTGACAGCCCTCTTCTTCTTTTGGCCTCAGTCGGTGGCAGCGGGGCCGTGGTTCCATGGCTACAGCTCCGCTCTGTGTGTGCTTTCCTTCCTGGATCTAGGCTGAAGGCACAGCTCCAATCCAGGATACACTTTTCCAGCGGCAGAAATGCCAGTAAGATTTTATACTGACACGTGCATTGGCTCTTCAAGTTTCTGCTCAGAACTGGCATGTTGATCTCCAGCTCATATTTCATTGGCCCAGGTAAGTCACATGGTCAAGCTTGGCAATGGGCTGGGGAAGTGCGCTCTTTCCTCTGGAGAGTACTGAGGTCACCAGGAGACTGGTTAGGGTACATAATCCTCCTGCTGTCTAAGAGGAAGAGTAAATAGTGCAGAATAATACCACCTGGGTAAGTTACCCAAGGTCAAACTTCTGGGAAGGGCCAGGGCCTGGCTTCGAACTCAGTCTTTCTCCAGAGCCATAGAGTATTTCATGGCTCCCCATTGCCTGCTAGCTGGAGTACACATATATCTCAGCTCCAAGGATGTGCATTAGTGCAGCTTGATGAGTCCTTCTACCTCTCTGGCCCTCTGAACTTACTCTTAAGGACATCACTCCAGTCCCAGCTCTTTCAGGAGCTTTTCTTTCCTTGGGCTTAATCATCATGTGTCAACACTCCACAGTGGGGGCTTCCACATCTCATCTGTGGATTCATCAAGCAAGGATCAAAACTAGTACAAAAGTCTGGGGGCACATCTGTACTCCCAGCTACTCAGGAAGCTAAAGTAGTAGGATGGCAATTTTAAGGCCAGCCTGGGCAACTTAGTGAGACCTTGGCTCAAAGTTAAATAAAAAAAAAAAAATATGAGTTGGAGATATAGCACAGCACTCCCTGGGTTCAGCCCTTAATGTAGAAGGAAGAGAGGAAGGAGGGAAGGAAAGTCAGAGAGAAAGAAAGAAGGAAGAAAGGAAAGGAGAAAAAAATGGCATCTGTATTGATCATGTACAGAGTTTCTAGTAATTATTCCCTAAATCATAAAGTATAACAGTTATTAGCTGACCATGGTGGTGCACACCTGTAATCCCAGCATTTTGGAGGTTGAGGCAGGAGGACTGTTGCAAGTTCGAGGCCAGTCTGGGCTGCATAATATGTTCAAGGTCAGCCTGAAATACTTAGACAAAAACAAAATGTATAACAATTATTTACACAGCATTTAGTACTGTTTTAGGTATTGTAAGTAATCTAGAGATAGGTTAAAGTACAAAGGAGAATGTGTATATGCTATATGCAAATCCTGTACCATTTTATATAAGAGACTTGAGCATCCACAGATTTTGTTATCCATAATGGGGGTTCTTGGAACCTGTCCCCCACAGATACTAAAGGTTGATGGTATTCTTTGGTACTCACTGTTTTGTTTCTTCTGAAGGGTGGGGATCCACATTGTCCCATGTCTCCTCTGCCGCCTAGGTGGAGGGAAGCCTTCCCCCAAATATTTGCAGTATTTTGATGTGAGAGGAATAGGGTGCAAAAGAGGCAACTGAACCATGCTCCCCGGGATGAGAACATCTGGCCTACTTTTCCGCCCTTCTAAACTAAGCTTAGCACCTTGTGCTTGGGTGACTGTGGCAGGTCAGCCCTCATGACTCACTGTGGAAGCCTTCAGCGTTGTCACACAAGGCCCTAGGTAGGGGTGTGTGAGTTGTTGTGGTAGTGGCGGTGGGAATTAACTTTCACCTTTCAGAAATCCACACCCTTGAAAAATCAAGTAAAGTTCTTCCCTTAAGTAGGCTGGGCAAGTCCCTACCCATCAGGCCCAGCAGGCCTGGGGGGTGGGGGTGGGGCGGTGGTGGTGCCCTGGGAATCATAGAGAGAACAAAGCTGCCAGACATGGAAAGAGCACCCAACTGCACCCTGGGAGGCCTTACTCATTTGTCCAAGTGACTGAATGTAACCTCTCTGAGCATCAGTTTTCCCAGTGACAATCAGAGGCAACACTGATCTTGTCCTCTTCTTTATATCGCTGCAAAAATACTTAGTAAAGTGCTGGAAGTCTTCAGAAATTCAGCCTTGAAAACAGACAGATTTATTCTGGAATCTCTTTTATTATGTAAGTCTTAGCACTTATTAAGTGTTCAATAATGTTGGCTATCTGCATATGAAGATGATACCTCTTATTATTTAAGGAAAACCCAGACCTGGGCTCTTTTTTTTTTTTTTTAATGAGATAGGGTTTTACTATGCTGTTCAGGCTGGTCTTGAACTCATTTTGTAGCCCACGCTGGCCTTGAACTCACAGCAATCCTCCTGCCTCAGCCTCCCAAGTTCTGGGATCACAGGCATGTGCTAACCATATCTGGGTCAGGGCTCATTTGTGAACATTAAAAACATATTCAGATGGGTTTCTGATCAATACAGATGCCATTTTTTTCTCCTTTCCTTCCTTCCTTCTTTCTTTCCCTCTGACTTTCCTTCCCTCCTTTCTCTGTCTTCCCTTTCCTTCTTTTCTTCTTTCCTTTCCACTCAGTCGCATTACTGAGCTCATGGTCAATTAAAAATTTTAAATCTTGTCACTGAAACTGCTCTTAATCTAGGTTCTTTCTATACTGTACTTTAGGCACTTAATCATTTATAGTAGTGCTACCCAATGTAATTAAAAAGGGAAGCTGAGCATGGTGGTGCACACTGTACTCCCAGCATTCAGGAGGCTGAGGCAGGAGGGTTGCTGGGAGTTCAAAGTCAGCCTGCGAAAAAAAAAAAGAGGAAGGTGACAGCCAATGGTAGTGCATTCCTAAGCCCCAGCACTCTAGGAGGCTGAGGCAAAAGGATCACAAATTCAAGCCCAGCCTGAACCATTTAGCAACTTAATGAGATCTTGTCTCGAAATAAAAAAAGAAAAATGGGCTGGAGGATGTAGTTTTGTGCACGAAAGTGCTAGATTCAATCCCCAGGCCTGTACTTAAAAATAAAAGGTGAGAGGGAGACAGGGTCGGGGGTGTAACTCAGTGACAGATCTTACGTTTGGCGCGTGCAGGTCCTGGGCTCAATCCCACAGGGAACGAAGGAGGGGAGCAGAGTCTAGCTTTTCTTAGACTCAGTTGCGTCTTTTAACCAAGGACGAGTGTGGCTGGAAGGACCGAGGACGCACTTGCTAGATGACAGGGCACAGAGCATGTTTGTCTTCACAGGCCTTGAGCGAGGGCTGGTGTTAACTGGCCCGCCCCAAACTCAGAGGTCCTTGTCCGTGTTCCTACCCCTGCCTTCGCCACCCACTTGCCACTTTCTTGTCCCTTCCTCTAAGTCCAGTCACAAAGTCCTGTGGAAGCTGCCTTTGAAATAATAACAATAGTAATGAGACGAACAGTGCGGTTACTTTGAAGCTTATAAAGGCCTTTAATACATTACCCTAGTTATTCTTCATTATCTCCTTGCCATTTAAAGAATCTGGACTTAGGAGGGACTTTGGACATCATTCTGCATTTCACAGATGGAGACGGTGAAATCTGGAGAAGGGAAGGGATTTACCAAAGGGATAAGATTTACCTGAGAGTACACAATAAGCTAGGACTAGAACCTGCACCGCCGCACTCCCAACCTAGTGCCGGTGCCCTCTCACATCATACCTGTCCTTGGCTTTCCCTTCCTGCTGGTACCCAGTCTGTTTTCTTATTTTCTGCTACAGTGCTTCCTAAATGGTCCTCTTTGCCTCTGGCCCCTCCCCATCAATTCATTCTATATATCCAGCCACATGATGGTATGGAAGCATGGTCTTAGCTTGTCTTTCCTTCCTAAAAGAACTGCTCCCCCCAAAAAAAGAACTGGCCCGTTCTTCAACTTGAAGGGTCACATGCTTCCTGATTCAGCCTCTCAGTGAACAACCCATCTGAATATGTTTATTGACAAAGACTTCCTCACTCCCAAGGTGTTCTCCTGTATTCCGTCTATAGTGAGTTGAAACTGTGCTCCTGGATGTCACACTCAAGCTGAGGAGAATTTCTTCTACTCAGTTAACAAAGTCATAGTCATATGAGCCAGGTTTTGGGTAGACCGTGTGCTGAAGGGGACAGAAAGAAAATTTGACATGGATCCTTCTCTCAGAGGATCCCTAGAGGTTTATTTCATGGAATTTTGGTTTGTTTATTAGATCTAAACAATAGGAAATAGGTCTCATGCCCTTTCTGCGTGGCAGCACTTCAGATGTCTGGAGACAGCACGTGATGTCCAGGTCCTCAGCGCTCTGGTCTCCTTCTTCAGATACGCTCCAGCATGACAGCAGTGTGCCCCAGAGCCAAGCCCTGTGTTCCAGCTGTGACCTATCCAGGGCAGCACCGAGTCGGCCTTATCACTGGTTTCTGTTTATGTGGTATCTCATACTCATTTCCCGTCTCCGTCTCCTCTTCTCCCTCCGTCTCTTCCTCCTTTCTCTGTCTTCCCTTTCCTTCTTTTCTTCCTTCCTTTCCACTCAGTCGCATTACTGAGCTCATGGTCAATTAAAAATTTTAAATCATTGTCGCTGAAACTGCTCTTAATCTAGGTTCTTTCTATACTGTACTTTGGGCACTTAATCATTTATGTAAGTTACTAGCTCTTTGCAGCTAAAGTACTAAAATTATTATTATTATTGCTATTATTATTATTAATATTATTACGTCTTTTTGAGACAGGATGTCGCTATGCAGTTCAGGCTGGCCTTGAGCTCACTTTGTAGCCCAGGCTGGTCTTGAACTTGCAATGATCCTCCTGCCTCAGCCTCCTGAGTGCTGGGATTACAGGTGTGTACCACCACGCTCGGCTCTAAAGTACTAAAATTAAATAGAATTAAATATACAGTTCCTCATTTGTACTAAGCACAGTTCAAGTGCTCAGAAGCTGCAGCTAGCTAGTGGCTACCATAACATTTCCATTGTCATAGTAAGTTCTTATGAAATGGCTCTGGCTTGGACATAAGCACAGGGGTTATTTTATGTGGCACCTTATCTTGTTAGTTTCAGCTCAGACTCTAAGGCTCTTGTGATCTTTTGGAATCTTATTCTGGCTTCCAAAGTATTTGCTGTCCCAATCTCATGACAGCAGTAGATTTGGTCAGCATTTCATATCTCCTCTGCTTCATCTAAAACTACTGATAAAAATCCCCAGTAGAGCAGAAAGGGTTGCAACCAAGCCCTCATGAGACACTCTGCACTCTGGCCTCATACAGCCAAGTAGTGGTTCAGCAAATTAGGCCTACATGTCAGGGGCTGTGCTGAGTGCCAGGAACCTGTGGGGCGACTGAAAACATCAGGACTCCTGCTACATTTGGCGTTCTAGTGCAGTGTCTCTGCCTCACATTCAGGGGTGGCCTGTGATCACTGCAAGTGGGCGCTTAGGAATCAGCTTTTTGGTTTAGATCTTGGCTCTGCCACTTTAAAAACATGTAAAGACTGTGTTCCCCTTTAAACATGTAAAAGGGGTAATAAGAATAACCTCTATCCCGTCTTATCACTGTGCAGATTGCACAGAGTTAATGGAAATAAAACACTGAGGAAGCCACTTGGAATAAATAAGTGTTCCAAATGTGTTAGTTATCATTAGTTATAACTAGTTATAATTTCTCTCTGGAACTTTCCAAGCTATGGTATGAAAGAAACATGGACAAACCATGCTCAGTCCTGCACTGGGGCTTTACCGTACCTTTGTTGCTGCCTGGGGACAGACCTAGGCTAGGCTTTTGGTCTGCAAAAGCTGTTACTTCAGACAGAGTCCAGGGCAAGGGAGGCAAAGTAGGCCAAAGTACTGGCCTTTAAGAGGCTTTTGCCTATGTCCTGACTCCCAGTGAAATCTGTGCGCGTGCCTGTCATTTGCTTCTTCCTGGTGTTTATTTGCTTAGATTCTAACAAAGCATGCTCACCATTCCAGGCAGTTCTGGAGGGCCTGACCCTGTCCCAGGAGCCCTAGGGCAGGAATTCCCTCTGTTTCTTCATCTATGGAGTGGGGTCATAATGGATGCCCTACCCTTTTGCAGATGCTATCTTGGGCGACCTGTTACTTGGGTTGGTTCCTTTTCCTGAGCTTCAGTCTGTGTTCAAAGTGGGACCGTCCCCGGGGGTTATAACCCGTATTTTGTGAAACCCTTTACTTTGAGCGTGCCTGGGTCCATGGAAGGTGGGCATCAGGGTCTCAGGGCCAGGGCCTCAGTTTTTGAGAGTTCCCAAGGCCCAGAGTTGCCTCCATCTGAGACGGGCCGGAAGGCACGGCCGATCTTCCTCGAACTCAGGCTGCGGGAACAATAGGAGGGCGGTGTGGAGACCGGGTGGGCGTCGGCCAGGTCTTCTGCCTGAGGTAGCCGAGGCCAGTGAGCTGCCGGCGGGCGGAGGGGTTAGCTTGGGGCACCGGGCCGAGCGCCCAGGCATCTAAGCCAGAGGAAACAGTCGGTGCTCGGAGCTCGCAGGGACCTGGGAGGAGGCAGGGGCGGGACCTGCGCCCCTCGGGCTGGGACCGCGAGGGCGTGAGGCCCCGGGTGGGGTCTCCTCGTCCTCCTCCTCGCCTGGCCGCTCGTCCTCCGACCTCCGAGCTCTGCGGAGGCTCAGGTAGGCGCGGGGCCCACGTGGGGGGCGGGCGCCGGACCCTCGCCGGGCGGGCTCCAGGGGCCCAGCCTCCTCCTCCGCTCTCCTCGCCGGGGCCCCGCGCGCTCTTCCAGGCGCGCAGCACCGGCCAGGCGGCTCCCGCGGCTCCCGCAGCTCGGCGCTTCCCCGGCTGGTGGCGATCGCCGCCGCTCGCCCGCCGCCTCGGCAGCCGGGATAGCCGCCGCCTCCTCCGGGGGAGCCGGCCGGGGCGGGGCGGAGGGGGAGAGGGGTGCGGGGGGCGGGCGGGGAAGGGGCTGAGCGCCGTGGGAGGGAGCGGGCGGGCGGGCGAGCGGGGCATTTCTGCGTAGCTCGTGTGCGCCTCGCAGGCAGCCCAGGCGGCCGCCGGACTCAGCGACCGAGGGACACACGGTGCCCGGAAACCGCGCGCCGCCGCAGGTCAGCCGCCTCTGGGCCCGGGAGCCCACGCTCCGCGCTCGCGCGTGAGAGCCCGGCGGGCGCCGAGGCTGCGGGCGCTGTCCCCGACCCCGGGCTTCGAGCTGTCTTTCGGTACTGGCGCGGGTACGTGTGTCGGGGTCCGCGCCTCTGGTGTGTTGGGTGTGAGTGCGCGTGTGCCCGTGGATTTGCGCGAGTGCATGCTGGGGTGTGTGTGCGCGCGTGTGTGCCGCATGTGCCTCTGCGTGCGTGAGGGCTGTGCCCGGTGTGTCCCCGCGGTTTGGGCTGGCTGGTGTGTGTGTCTGGGTGAGGGTCTGGGGTCTGCGTGTCTCTGCGCTGTGCCCGTGAGAGGGTGTGTCCGAATGTGCAGCGGTGTGTGTACCCCTGGGTGAGGCTGGGTGTCGGCGGTTTTGCTTGTGGCCGAGTGTGTGTGTGTCGCTGTGCGCGCGCCGGTGTGACTCCCCGTGAGTGCGCGTGTGAGGGCGGGTGTGCGCCCGCGTAGCCCCGTGTAGCCCCCGCGTGCGTGTGCGCGGCTTTGTCTCGGCATTGCCGGGAGGAAGGGGTAGGGGCGGCGGCCGAGGCGCTGCTGTCGCCAGAGCCCGGCACCTGGCTGGGCGGTGGGCAGCGGGGCGGGCGGCCGGGCGGGCGGAGACTCCCCGCTGGCAGGTGGGCAGCCACACCCGGGGCCCAGGGAGCCAGGCTGACAGCGCCGCCCGCGTCCGGGGCAGAGCGGGAGCGGAGGGCGTGTCCTGCCCAAATCCCCGGTGTGTGTGCGCGAGGGATGGGTGGAGGGGTGTGTAGGGGCGGGTACATGAAGGCGTGGGTGTGGGCAACAACGGTCCCGAGGCTAGTGACCCAGCCGGTTCAGAGATCAATTTCTTTGTCGTGGCACAAGAACTGTCACCCAGGGCCAGACCCAGCCCGGCCGGGTGGGCAGCACTCGCTCCTCACCCTCACCCTTGCTGAAGAGCAGCAGTTCCAGGGCTCTAAAAGCTTTAAGAGGAAGAGTCACTCTCTTATGTGTGTTTTATCAATGAACAGCGACTATGGTGTCTCTTGATGTATATGGGTATCTGTTTTTTATAAGTTCTGGTCTATTTGTTTTTCTGTATGTATAATAGGTGTTTGTGTACTGGGAGTCTGCGTGTGGGTTTGCAAGTGGCCTCCCTCCAAGGAATCCCCTGTCAGGAGACCACTCTGCCTGAGAGAGATGTCTCTGGGCGTCTGCACCTTCATGCATTGGGGGCTGCATCCATTTCTAGATCTGTAGTCTGTGCATGTGTGTGTTTTCCTGTGCATTTTGTGTGTATTTGGGTGTGTATGGGTGTTTCATCAATAAACAGCGACTATGGTGTCTCTTGATGTATGTGGTATCTGTTTTTCTGTAAGTTCTGGTATATTTGTTTTTCTGTATGTATAATAGGTGTTTGTGTACTGTGAGTCTGTGCAAGTGGGTTTGCAAGAGAAGTGCCATTTTGCTGCCAACTGGAATAGGATTTTTTTTTTTAATTCTGCCTAGGGCCACATTATTTTAGCAAAAGTGAGTGAAAAGGAAGTTTGAGGATTCAGTTCCTGGCTTTGTGGGTTTCAAATATTGGTACAGAAATGTAAGTAGATTGGAGCCTGACAGAGATAGAGAGATAGAGAAAAACTGAGACTCTGGCAGGAGGAAGGAACTGCTCCGGGAGAAGGGCGTGCAAGTACAAGAATTCTCCTTCAGCTGCAGTTCCCCCCTGTGCCTCCACCACCCCGTTTGCTGTGTGGCTTGCCAGGAAAGTGCACAGGAATTGCAGTGTAAAGAAGGGAGCTGAGAGTGTAAAAGGAAGGAAGGTGGATGGGTGATAGATTTGGGGGCCAATAGCAGATTTCTGCAATTCTTACAATGTTTCACTGCCAAACGCAGCAGAGTCTGGGAAAAACTGAGTTTGTCTCCTCTGAGTCTCAGGACAAGGGAAAGGCTCTGCCCTGGTGCTCAGGGGCCCTGCAGTCTGGTCTGGAGGTCTCCTTTTGACTTTGATCAGACTCCCTTTATGGACTCATTTGTTCATCAGACACATTTTTATTAAGCCTCTCTATGTAGAAGAGTCTAAACTCTCTAAACCCCTGTTTCCTGGCCGAGCAGCTAAGGGGCTGGATGCGAATGTTTGAGGCCCTGTCCCTTGCTCAGAGTGGTGGAGAAAGTCTCGTTACTCAAATTTAGAATCCATCCTTCCTACACCCAAGGACCCTGGCCAGGGTCCAGAGTCACCATCTTCAACTCCCCTCATTCTGTCTTAGAACAGTGGTTTTCAAAGTGTGATCGAGTCTGGGTTGAAACATCTGGAGAGCCCTCCTCAAGCCCTCACACATGTATACCTGGGGTAGCCCCAAAGTCCAGTCTGGAAGGCAGGGTTTCTGGTTTCAAGTCCCGGGTCTTCCTTGTGATCACTCCTTCACTGGCTAATGCAATGGCTCTTTGACAGTGACTGACTTGGGCCAGGTTCTCAGTATAGGAATTTGGGGCTCTGTGCAGTTTCTCCAGACTTTACCTTGACCTATGTGGCTCTGCAAGATCCAGTCCTTGTCCACTCTTCTGAAACCAGCCACTCTGGCTTTTGAAGTCTTTCAGGCACCATGAGTGTTTTTGCTTCTGGGATTTTGCACATGGGATTTTTCCCTCTGTCTAGCATACTCTTCTCCTTCTTATCTTAGTGAACTTACACTCCTCAATTTCGCATAACAGTCATTTTCTCAGGGGAGCATTTGCCAGCTCCTTAGGCTAAATCAGTTTTTCCTGGTATACATTCTAAGAGCTTGCTGTTTCTCCCAAGGCTTGTGAGAGCTGGTAAGAGCTGGTCATCATACACGAACTCCTTAATTGTTTGGTTGCCTCACTCGGTTGTAAATGCCATCTGGGCAGGAACTTGTTTATTAATCTTTCTAGTGTCCCATACAGTGCCTAGTTTATGCTTTGTGTTCAACAAATTTTTCACGTGAATTAATTTATAAAATGGGAGATGATGCTAAGTGACAACCAAAATTTCCTCTTAAGCCTTGACAACATGCTGTCCAAGCAGGGCACAGATTTTTCTCAAGCAAATTTATCTGTCCTTTTAACTGCTACATCTTCTGGTCCTTATCCACAGGTAATTCCTTCTTACCCAGGGGCATATGTACCAAGACCCCCTAATGAATGCCTGAAAGCATGGATAGCACTGAGCCCTACATAGACAATGTTTTTTTCCTATTAAGTTGAGAACTTTTCACCTTTTAACTTAAAGGAAGCACTTTATGGCTTCTTTTCAGCGTATCCAAACTGCTCACATCACTATTCTTGTGTTTTGGGGCCATTATTATATAAAAGAAGGATTGAATACTACATTGGGATACAAACACAACAGTTGGTCTGGTAACTGCTGATCTAAGATGACTACTAAGTGACCATTGGGCAGGTAAGATATACAGGGGGGATACACTGTATGAAAGGACGATTCACCTCCCAGGCAGGACCCAGCAGAATGGTGTTAGATTTCATCGTGCTGCTCCAACGGCCTACAACTTTAAATTTATGGATTGTTTATTTTTGGAATTTTCCACTTAATACTTCTAGGCTGCGGTTGACTACAGGTCACTGAAACCACTGACAGCAAAGCTTCAGATAAGGAGGAACTGCTTCTATAGCTATTAGGACTGGCTTTGGAGTCCTTTAGACTTTCCTATGTTCTAGTTGTGTGGACTTGAGCAAATAATTTCATCTTTCATTTTGTCAGCTATAAAACAGAACCATTAATAGTCTCTGTTTCAAAGGATTGTTCTGAGAATTAAATGAGGCAACAGGTACGGAATGCTTAGCATCGTATGGACATATTATAAACATTTGGTAAATGTTATCTATTATTGCTCTTGTGGCTACTCCACGCTCTAGGTCAACACTCTTGAGTGGCTTTGCTTTGGGCCCTAGGCCCCAGACAGGGAAATGAATGCAACAGCGTTCACAGACTACAGGTAGGGACAGCCATAGACAGGTGGAATACCACCAGGACAATGTACAAGGGGCCAGGGTGTGCTTACCTATGGAGAAAAAGGCTTCCTGCAGAACAGAGACGACCTGTGGATTAGATTTGGTCTTCTAGCTAATTGGGACAGAATGGTCAAAGGCAGCATAGCATGTTAGGGAGACCCCAGATAGGGTCCTGTGGTTGGAGCAGAGGTGGTGGTTGGTGGGGTGTGCGTGGGAGGAGTGGCTGGAGATAAGGCTGAAAGGAAGGTTAGGGCTGGATCAGGCTAGAGCCGGACCAAGTACCACAGGTGGCAGGGAGCTAGGGAAGAGAATGAAGCCAACCGGGAAGGATCTGATTTGCATTTCAAAAATGGCTCTCCAGGTGGTGGTAGAGGATGACTGAGGGCAGAAGGGTAGGATTGTTGACCAGGACACTGGGCAGGGCTGCTAAACAAACTTGGTAGGAGGCCCCAGCAGGGTGGAAAGAGGCCGGTAACTTCAGGAGATGTGAGGGACTGTTTTCTCAAGGGCTGCCAGGGCTCCTTAAACCCTCAGGGCTGCCCAAAGAGCAGAAGGCTGAAAAGCAGAGTGTAAAAGTCGCAGGTCTGTTACTCAAAGGACACATTAATGACCTAGGACTGCTGTGAGGAAGTACCACAAACCAGGGAGCTTAGAGCTGTAGAAATTTATTTTCACAATTCTGGATGCTGGTAGTCTGGAATCGGTCATCATCAGGGCTGGTTTCTTTCGGAGGCTGGGGTGGGCTCCAGGCTTCTCTTGTGGCTGTTGATCGTTGCCAGGGGTGAGCCTTGGCTTGCAGCTGTACCTGCCTCTGTCCTCACATTACTTTCTCCCGCATCTCTGCGTCTGTTCCTTTTCTTGTAAAGATATTGCCTTCTTACAGTAGGTTTAGGACCTACCCTCATTTTAAATTAACTAATTACATCTGCAAAGAGCCTGTTTCCAAAAAAGGACATATTCTGAGGTTTTAGGTAGACAGAAATTTGGGTGGGGGGGTGTCACTATTCAACTCAGTACAGACAGCAAGATGGAAAAAGAGGAGATCTTGGCATGGTACAAATCTGAGTCCAGATTCAGCCTTTGCACAGAGTAGCTCTGAGCCTTAGGGTAAATCCTTTACGTTTCCTCTGCCTGCTTCCTCTTCTATGAAATGCGGTTAGTAGCTCATCAAGATAAGAGCAGAAAGCACACTGGGTGAAGTAGGTAGCTCATAGTAGGCATTCAACAATCATTACTTCCTCTTCAGCTCCCACTTCCCTGCCCTTAGTAGCTGGGGCCAGTTACATCACTCTCCTCATCTGCCAAATGTGAATAATCATCATCCAGCTCTACCTACCTCACCAGATTGAGACTCCCAGGAGATAATGAGAAAGCTCTTTGTAAATTGCTTAAGGGGTTGTTGCTGTGATTTTTAATTATAATAGTCATCATCGTAATAACCTTTAGCCACTGCCACACTGCTACACTCTCAGCAGAGCCCATCCCATCCCACTCTTCTCCAGAGCTGGGTCTTCTGTGCCCCTCTGTGCCCAGCAGTGTGGCATGACCACTGGCAGGGTTGGGAGGACCTTGTTGGCCCCAAGAGATGGTCCTTGCTGTAACTCTCATGCGCCCGGTGTGGGAAACTGATGAAATATGATGCTTGGAGAGAAGTGATATCCGAAGGTATCATAGCTTGCCACTGGCAATTAGAATACTTGGTTCAGGGCTCCTGTTTAAGGCCTGAATGATGCTGTGCCCTAGTTGTAACTTCAGCCTCAGACGCAGGATTTGGGGGGATGTACAGGCCTAGAGGGGGCTCTGCATAGGTCCAGAGGTAGGGACCTGGCAGGGAAGGGTCCCACTGAGTCAGGATCAGAATGGAAAAAAAGGGGGTGCTGTGTCCCTGAGTGAGCACGTAGCACCTTCCAGGCTGAAGCGCAGGTTGTGTGGTTATGAGCCTGACTGTGGCCGTCCCTGTCTGCTCTAGTGGGAAGGGAGGAGGCCACCACCAGCCAGCACATGGCAGTAACCCAAGGCTTCAATGCCCTACTGACAGCCAGGGTGGCACTTTTTGGCAGGCCGTGTCCCTCTAAGCCTTGCCTTGGGGAGGCTCTGGAAAGAAGAGAGGGCTTATCCTGTTCTGGGAGTTTCCATCAGGCCATCTTCATTTCCCTCAGGCTGGAGAGCCAGCCCCACCCTTTACCCTCGGCCAAGCCCTTTCCTTTCTTCCCTCTACTTTTGGGCTTTTCTCCCGTTCTCTTTTCTCAGTCTTCCCTCTTTCCCCAGCTTCTCTCTAGAGCAGAGTCTAAGGGTGCAGTCTCCAGACCTACTTCAGGAGCCCACTTAAGCATTAGAAAGTCTGGATGATCCTCCCAAGATCCCCCTGTGATTCAGAAATCACTACCTGCTTTTACTGACTTCTGTGTGCTAAGTGCTCCATGGGCCTTACATCTTTTTTATTTTCTGGTACTGGAATTGAACACAAGGCTTCACACTGAGATACTTCCCAGGCTCCTTTTTGATTCTGAGACAGAATCTTATTATATCACTAAGTTATCTAGGCTGGACTCAAACTTGTGATTCTCCTGCCTCAGCCTCCCAGAGTGCTGGGATTACAGGCATGTGTCACAATGCTTGGCTGTTTTATGTCTTTTAATCCTAGCAATTAGCCAGCAAGGCAGAGGTTATAGTCCCTGTTTTATCAAGGAGGCTAAATAACTCGCCCAAGGCTTATGTAGCCCTCAGCAAGAACCAAGTTGGGATTTAAGTCTTTCTTTCTTTCTTTCTCTCTTTCTCTTTCTCTCTTTCTTCTTTCTTTCTTTCTTTCTTTCTTTCTTTCTTTCTTTCTTTCTTTCTTTCTTTCTTTCTTTCTTTCCTTTTCTTTCCTTCCTTCCTTCCTTCCTTCCTTCCTTCCTTCCTTCCTTCCTTCCTTCCTTCCTTCCTTTATCAGAATTTTATTTTTCCTTACATCACTAATTCAGGAAGGGTATTTTTATCTCAGAGAAAAAACTAGGAATAAGGTAAGTAAAGGAACGGTCTTGGTGCTGGGGATGTGGCTCAATGGTAGAGTTCTTGCATGCACAAGGCCCTAGGTTCAATCCCCAGCACCACTAAAAACAAACAAGTGCAAGGAGGGGCCTCGGTCTCCCTTTGGTTGGTCTGGTCAAGTGGACAGGCATCATCAGTCTTTTCTTTTAGACGATAATTTAAGTTTATTGGTACAATGTAGGTGTACATAATGACCACATTCATCACAGGGAATCCATACTGTCCATGATCTATTTTGCTTCCTCTTTTCCCCCCATCCCCCCCTCCTCCTTCCACACACCCACCCCCGGGCCCAAAGCTCGGTTTTCCCTTTACCCTTCTTTTCTCATTTTTTTCCTTCCCTTCCTTTTCCCCTCCTTGCTCCCTAGTTCCTTTTTCTTTTTGAACAGTTTCTTCCTGTTTCACAACATCTGTTGTACATTTTTGTTCTTATTTACACTTTCAGTTTCTCACACCAGAGAGATAATGTGAAAACAACTAATAACAAATGCTGGCAGGGCTGCGGGGGAAAACGAACCCGAGTTCTCTGCTGTCGTGGGAGTGCAGACTGGTGCAACCACTGTGGCAATCAGTGTGGAGATGCCTCAGAAAACTAGGATTGGAGGTTCCATACCCAGCTATGCCCCTTCTGGATATCTTTCTGGAAGAATTGGAAGCACCATACCACAGCGATATATGTGCACCCATGTTTATAGCAGAACAGTTAGTAATCACTAAATTTGGTTTTTGTTTTTTGCTTTATTTTTTTGAGACAGGATCTCACTATGTAATTCAGGGTGGCTTTGAACTCTCTTAGGTAGCCCAGGCTGGCCTCTTAACTCACAGCGATCCTTCCGCCTCGGCCTCCCAAATCTGGGATTACAGGTATGTGCCACCATGCCCAGCTATAATAGCTAAATCTTTGAAGCAACCTAAATGCTCATCAACTAATAAACGGATAAAAAAGATGTGTTTTTAAAAAATATAATGGAATATTACTCAGCCATAAAGAAAAATAAAAACTGAGACATTTATAGCTAAATTGATGGACCGTGATACCATAATCATAAGTGAAATAAATCAGACACATGTGTAAATGCCACAGGTATTCCTGAGTCTTTCCTATACTGCCCCTGATGGGGCCTGGAGGGACATTTAGGGCTCTATAAAAGGGCATCCATTTGCTCAGATTCTAAGAACCAGTTATTATGGAAGCAGAGTGTCCAGTCCAGGACTTCTGGGGCACTGACCTTTCTACAGCCCCAGCCTTAGAGCTGGTCCAAGCTCTGAGGCCATCTGGTTCTAAGCAGCTGTCCACCTTGCGAGAGAAACACTGCATGGCAGGGAGGTGACAGGCAGCCTGAAGATCCTTTGCTGTTTTCCTAGTTACTGCTTTCCCACTGGCCACCATAGTTTTTCGTGGATGATTTTGAGTCTTCCCTTTAAAGAAGCTTATCATCTGCAAAGAACAATACTTTTATCTGCTCTGAATATATCTCTGAATATATCTCCTCCCTTAGTCTCATGATGGGTGGAACCCTGGAGGAGGTGGGCAAGGAGGCAGAGGCTGGGGCCAAGAGGCCCAGCTTCCGCTGGGTGAGCTTCCACAAGGAGGAAAAGCCAAGAGCCAGAGCAGCCCGGGGTGAGTGAGGCAGCCTGGGCTTTCTCTCACCCTAAGCTCACCCCAAGTTCAGACTCCATCCCCACTCTGGCCATTTTAGGGGGCAGCCCAGCCCAGCCACCTCCTTGCCTGACAAGAAGGCTCAGCCACGAGGGTCCTTGTCAAAGGAGCAGTGGCTGTACCACTTTCAGCCGCACAGCCCTCTTCACAGGCACGGAAGCAGAAACTCAGTATGTGAACGGGCCCAAGTAGGAGCAACTGAGCACCCCGTCCTGGGTTTTTTACGCTTTGCTCCTTGTAAGGTCAACAATGAGGAGCTGACTAATGTACTCTTCCAGGGCTCTGGAGATGCAGACTCAGTTTACTGGAATGTAGATGGTGCTCACGTTGCCCTTGGAGAGCGTTGCTCAGATGCTTGTGAACTTCGCAATGGCATCACACTTTGGAGAGCGTGCGTTGTCCCGGGGCGTGGGAGGGACTCACTCATATCATCTGAGGCTTTGAATGAGTTCGCAACCAGTGTCCTCTGGGCTGTTCAATGGAGCTGGAGGGGAGCTGGGGATATAGCTCAGTGGAATAAGCGCCTGCCTAGCAAGCGCAGGGTCCTGAGTTCGATCCCCAGTACCGCAAAAAAAATAAAAAATAAAAAAAAAATGGAGCTGGAGGGAACGTCTGGAGAAGAGTCACCGGGAAGCTGATGGCAGGGCCAGGTGGGGAAGGCTGGCCTCTGGGGTCTTTAGGCACATTACTGGCTTTGCTGTGAAGGTGTTGCGGGACTGTGGGTCAGTCCCTTCCTCTGTCTGGGCCTCAGTTTTCCCAAATGTAAAATGGACCTTGAGCAGGACATTATCAGCGTCCTGGATAGTTTGATGTGAGGTTTTGGGAGCTGGATCTCCTGCTGCCCACTCCATGCCCTCTGACCTTCTAGCTGCCTCTCTGGTGTCACTTCCTGTAGTGGGGCCTCCCTCGTGAGCATTTCCCTCTCCAGCTTTCTGCACAGATGCGTTCTGACTCCTGTCCCCTCCCTCTTGTCCAATCACATCACAGGTGCCCTGGCCTTCTCTTCCTTTCTCTGCCCATTTACCCTAAATGCACCACGTGCCTGTGAGTCTGGGGAAGCTCAGGGTGATCCTGCTGGAGGGCTGGAGGGCTGGGAGAACGCCTTTCGGGCTCCTTGGACACACGCAGCACTCACCTGTGCCTTTGCCCTTGCTCCCTCTGCTTCTCCCTGCCAGGAGCGCCAGCCCCCCCCCCTTCCAAGGCTCGGCTCAGATGCCAGCCTCTGTCCCACAAAGCCTGTGAGCCCTCCCCCACCACACATTGAGTTTCTCTTTACCTCCTCTGCATTTCCTTAGCACCTTATCTGTTCCCTTCTGGGGACAAGTTCTGCTCAGGCTTAGCTTTATCTAGGGAGGTGGCTCGTCTTTCCCATTAGGTTGTGAGCCTTTAAATAGGAGAATGTCTCCTGTCTCGTTCTTTGCTCTCCAGCCCCTAGCACAAGGCTGTGTGCAGAGGGGGTGCTTAACCCAGGCTTATGACGTCTTATTGTCAGCTTTACTGCCTCTAGCCTTGGGGCGGGGTCGTTTCTGTCAGACTCCTATGACCCACATCACTGGCAGGCCACTACTTCTCACTATCCCTCTTTTATGTGGGGGTTGGAAAGAGGCCAAGTAGGGCAGTGGCTAAGAACTTAAATTCCAGTCTTTTTTTTTTTTTCTTGGTGTTGAGAATTGAACTCAGGACCTTGTGCTTGCCAGGCAGGCTTAAATTCCAGTCTTGGTATTGCCTGTTCCAGGCTCTGTGACCTTGGGCAAGTCACTTCCTCTTTCTGAGCCTCAATTTTCTCAGTTTGGAACGATGGCATAAGAATGGCAAGTCCACTGGGCGCTTGGAGAAAGTTAACTGACATTTTATGTGTAAGAAACTCCGATAACGTTGTAAAGAGCAAGTGACCAGTAAACAATCACAATACAATATTTGTTACACATAATGGTAAAGAGCAAGTGACCGGTAAACAATCACAACACAATCTTTGTTACACATAATGGTACTTGCTCTGTTGCTTCAGCAACCACCTACTACGTTCTGAGCATTCTGCTGGGGAGCCAGAGTGAGAGATAGGAAAAGTCATAGCAGCATTTCCAAGGTCTCCAGGGTCTCAAGGTCAAGTAGAACCACCGAGACCGGGGCACGAGGAGTCAGCATGCGGCAGAGACCTGGCTGAGTGAGTGGAGCAGCGAACAGTCCTGCAGTTGCCGTGCCATAGGTGACATTGAGCTGGCGTGGCAGGAAGCAGAAGGGACAACAGGAGCCTGGGAGGCAGGTATGTCTTGTGGAGCATGGAGAGGCATACATGTGGAGGGTGCAGGGCGAGGGAGAGCGTAGAGTGGAAGCCAAGGGGGCTCCAGAACCTGCACAGGGCAGGGACGCAGAGCAGTACCTCAGGGGGAAGGGAGGGTCAAGCTTTGTTTGGCCGAGAAGAATTTGGAGGTGCGATGGTTCTCAATGCCACTATGGGAGGTGGGGCTGGAAAATGAGGCCTTACTGCCCGAGGCAGTGGGCAGCCGCTGGAGCTCTGAGCAGGAGAGGGATCAGGGAGCGCAGAGCTTGGCTCATCTCTGTCCAAGCTGGAGCTGAGAATGGCTTGACTGAGCTTGAGTTCTGGGCCTCTGCAGTGCTGTTTGTGTACCTGGCCAAGGTTGCGATTTGAATCCTGATTTGTCTGAAGTTCAAGTACAAAATGATCCCAGAAATGTCTGAATTTCTAAAGATCAGAGCAGAAGCCATGATCTCTTCACCGAGTCCCTTGTACCACCTTAGACAGGCGGCAAGCAGAAACCCAGGACAGGGACACATTGCCTGGGAACATTGAAGGAACCGGGCCCTAGGAGTTTGTGTTGGGCTGTGGACACAGGCTTATGTCAGGGGCTGGGAGGTGGGTGAGGAGGGTGCCAGGGAACCCGAGGAGGATGCAAATTATGAGCCAATATCAAATCGGGAGCAGTCTGTTGCCAGGGTGTATGTGATTTCAGGTGAGTGGGATGTGAGTGGGCTGGAACCGTCATCGTTTCAGGCTTTCCTTCCGGAAAAGAAGAAAGGGCCACATAGGTGGGAGCTAGGGGAATATTGGGATGTGAAGGAAATCAGGGGGTGGCCTGAGAAGAGCTGCCTGTTGCCAAGCAGCAAAAGATTGCATTAGAACAGCCCAAGCCCCCTAGCACTTTGGGCCTGACACTGTCTCACCCTGTGCTGGTTCTTAACTGTGAAGAAGCCATGGCTCCCAAGGTCCTGGCTAGGAAACGTGGAGCCAGGAGCAGTGTCCAGGGCTGGGAAGATTCAGAGCCATGTCTCCAGCATGCCTTAGGTGGTTACTACCCCTGTCTTCATGAGGTCCTGGGATCAAAAAGGTCAAGAAGCGCCCAGCCCAGGGCAAACCATCTTTTGCTTTCATTCCTTGCTCCTCTATCAGGCTGTGTAGCCATTTGACCTGTTTTTTAATTATCCAGCCCTTTATTTGTTGATTAGAAATATTTATTGAGTACCTGCTATGTGCCAGGCACTGCTCCTAGCCTCATGGAATTTATGCCACCACCCTGTAGTGCAGAGGACTGTCCCACATCGGCAAGGAGAGGCTGGGGAAGGAGGGGAGCAGTCACTAGTCCCCCCTCTTCCTTCTCACCCTCTGCCCATTCCAAGTCCCTCTACCCCCAGATGGGACTTCTTCCTGGAACTACCTCCTGCTGAACTGGAAACCAATCAGAGTTAATTGTTAAACCTAATAGCTGGTGAGAGTTTGAAAGTGCTGGGCTGGCAGGAGGGGGCTGCAGGCTGGCTCTACTCCCCAGAGTAGGGGTGGAGCCACCCAGGTTTTTCTGACCTCTACTCACCACCTCTTCCCTACTCTAGAGTCTGTCTCCAGGGCCCTCTCCTCCCCAGGGGGCAAGCTGCTGCTTGGACTCTTTACCCCGCCCCCAGCTAAGGTGACCCTGGGAGGTGAGTACTGGCTCTGGTCCTAACCCAAAGGCCTCTACTGAGAGCTTTTGGGGGAGGATGGTGGAGCCCGGAGGATCCACCTGGAGTGCTGGCTTTGCTTCCTGCTGGGTAGCAGTGAGGGGCATTGGCCCAAGCCCACAGGTCCGCCATGCAACCTTACAAACCTTCTGAAAGCAGAATCTTTCTCCTGCTCTCTGTCCCTGCAGCCTCTTGCCTGGGTTTCCTATTTTGGCCAGTCTCTGCTGCTAGACTTGGGGAGCAGGGCTCCCTGAGTACAGGACAAAGGTATATTTCTTTCTCTAGAAGGCAAGCCTTAGGGCAGGGCCCTGCCAACCGTAGGGACCAAGTAGAGGTGGCAAGTCAGCAGGCCCATCTAGCTGTGTGAGCTCAGGCAGGTGGCTCCTTCTCTGAGCCAGTGTCATGATCTGGACAAGAGGTCCTCGGATCCCTTTGTCACCATTTTTGGGACTGTAATAGGTACCAGAGGTAGATATCAGTACTAGGCTCAGTGGGGTTTTGGTAAGTGAGTCGAAACCATACTAATCAGACCTGACTTTACCTCAGAGGCTTAGCTGGTGTTAGAGCCAAGGAGGCCACCAGCCCACGTGCCCAAGAGTTTCACTGCAGAGCCACAGCTGCCCCTGCCACAGCCACCAGCCACATGTGGCTACTGAGGACATGAAATGTGCCCAGTGTGATGGGGGAGCTGAATTTTTACTTGATTTAATATTTAATTGTATTTGATTTAAATTAAATAAAAATTCAAAAACAGTTGGGCATGGTTGTAATCCAAGCACTTGGGAATCTGAGGTTGGAGGATCACTGTGAGTTTGAGGCCAGCCTGGGCTACATGAGCAAGTCCAAGGCCAGCCTGAACTGCATAGCAAGACCCTGTCTCAAAAAAAAAAAACCCCAAAATTCAAAAACAACACTCTAGTTATACATAAATGTCTATATTATACATATGTGTCTATATTTAGATTCATAAATACACTTTTTTCAATTGTAAAGGCTAAAAGAATCTAAATATTTGATGAAAATTCAGCATCTGAATCAAGATGTATTATAAATGTAAAATATACATTGGATTTAGAAGATTTAGTATGAAAAGAAAAAGTATAAGATATCTAAATACTTTCTTTTCTTTTTGCTAGTACTAGGTTTTAAATCTAGTGCTTTCCAAATACTAGGCAAATACTCTACCACTGAGCTACATCCCCAATCTTTTCCTGAGACAGGATCTCCCTAAATAGTTCATACTGACCTAAAAAATGTGATCTTCCTGCCTCAGGCTCTCAAATAGTTGGGATTGCAAGTATTACATGGGTAAATAATATTTTTAAATATTGATTACATGCTGAAATTGATTTATGGGTTAAATATACTATTAAAATTAATTTCACCTGTTCCTTTTTTTAAAATGTCACCTATTCCTTTATTCTTTTTTAAAATGTGGTTACTGGAAAATTTTAAATTACATGTATGGCTTGCATTACATTTCTTTTTGCATGTAAGATGGGGCCTTGCTATGTTTCTCTGGCTAGCCTTGGGCTCCTGGGCTCTAGTGATCCTCCTGCCTCAACCTCTGGAGTAGCTGGGACTATAGGTATGAACCTCACGTTATATTTCTATTGGACAATGCTGTAATAGACAGAAGTTGACATGTACACACTTGAATAATAATATAAGATTAAATAAAGGCTAGTTGCTTGAGGAGGTTTGAGGAGACACAATAGGCCAGGTATCCCCCACCCCCTGTACCTCCAGTCCTGGGTCACGCTGTGTGGTAGAATGTTATTCTGGATGACTCCATAGCCCCAAGATAAGATAGCTTCTCAGGGGTCTTCCTTCTGGCCATCTCACTTGTTCAGTGTGTGACCTCAAGCATTTCCCTCTGTGGAACCTTAGTCCATCATCTGTCAGTTGAGACTAAGGGAGATTGAGCGGATTACCTGCGACATAATGCAAGGGAAGCCTTCGGCACCATACCTGGCACATCTGAGCAGCCTCGTATTAACGGTGGTGATGGTCACCACGGCTGCTATTAGGACCGATGCTACCACTGCTGCACCCATCAGCTTGGATTCAGTTACGTCCTTGTCTCATTGAGACATGAGCTATAGGGAAAGGAGAAGTTGAGAGTTTGAGCACGAAAGCTGGGATGGATATACGGGGGATGCCTTGTATGATACCTCAAGGAATTTCTTGAGTGCAAGGTAGCTCCTCAGATCTTCCCTCCTGCCAGCAAAGACAAGGATCCTTTGTACAGATGAAGGCATGATGTGGAGGCCTATCCAAGGGAAGTCTCCCAGCTACCTAGCAGGACGTGAGTGCAGGGCTCCCCAGCCCTGTTGCTGTGATTTAGGAGAGTGTTAGGAGGCCACCATGTGAGACTGTAGGGGCAGAGCCTGGGCAGGAGTCTGGAGCTTGTAAGGAATGGTACTATTAGTCTCTCACGAGCAGAAGGGATCTGGACACCCTTTGGTACATAGCACATTTAGCATCATTCTGGAGTTGAAGAGACAGAGATGAGATGAAGATAGGGAGGGGGTAGAGAGGGTGAATAAGGGAGAGAGAGAAAGAGAGAGAGAGAGAGAGACAGACAGACACAGAGACACAGAGAGAGACAGAGAGAGACAGAGAGACAGAGAGGATGAAAATGAGAAGGAATCACATAGCAAGATGGTGGCCAAGCTGGAGCTGCTTCTTTTTGTTTAGATCCAGCCTTCAGCTTAGCCCAGACGGGATGTGGGCCTGCTTGTCAAACTCTTCTCCCCTCAGTCCCTAGGGATGCCGTCTGCGAAAGAGGCTTTGGTTTCATCTTCTTCTGGTTTCCTCTCAGGGGAAACACACACATACACACACACACACCCCTTACATCAGCCCACTTTGCATTTGTCCCTGTGCTGGGTTTAAAGCTTCTGCACACCCATCTACTTTCTGGTTATCCACGGAGAGACCACATGCTTCACCAGAGGTCTGGATTCAAATCCCTCTCCTACCATTACGTTCGACTGTGGCCAAGTTCTTTCTTTTTTTTTTTTTTAAGCCTAACTTCCTCATCCAAAAGGCAGGAACCAAAATAGTGTAGGTACAACCTGACAGCTAAGCACCTGGGCGCTTCAGCCCGGTAGCCTGTGTGGGGGCCTCCGCTCTGCCACTGCTCACTCTGTGGTCTTCAGCGAGCCCTCTCTCTCTCTGGGTCTCAGTTTCTGCATTTGTACATGGAGGTTGCTCCCTCTCAGGTGGTTATGAGCGGGCGCAGTGCCAAGCTGTCAGGTGCACCAGGCCTTCTCATCCTCCCGTTGGCCCCACAAGCTGGCACTATTATTCCTGCCTTCCAGATCAGGAACGGAAGTGACTCGCTCAGGCCGCACAGCTAGAGAGTAGAGGAGCCACCTTCTCCTGGGATTTATGCCAGGTCTGTGCAATTCCAGGACCCATGCTCATGTACCATTTCTTGTCTTCCTGTCCTCCTGATTTTTTCATGTTCCACAGAGAGTGGAAACACCCCACCCACCTGGAGATGCTTTCCTTTTCTTCTTCTCCCTTTAAATTTCTGTCGCACCTGGAGATCGACTCTCCTGTGTGTGTGAGTTCAGAGCCATTTCCCTCTGACTGCCCCATCCACTGCGTACCAGCCCAGGCCTGCAGTTGGGGCTCAAAGGAGGTGGCAAAGAGCTTGAATACCCTGTACACAACTGCAGACCAGAGTACTAAAGTGAAAAAGACGTAGGGGTCACCAAGTCCAACCACATGTGTTTCACAGGTGGGGAGGTGGAGGCTGGACAGGTAGGTTGAGAAAGCAGTGCGTCTGCTTTCCCCTGGGTGCTGGAGACCACTGGATGACATGGAAGGAAGCTCCAAGGGTAGGGCTCCCTGCTGTCCCTCAACTTCCTCCACCCAGTGTGTCACCAGGGTCTGTGGCTACCACCCTTCAGTGTCTCTGAAATCTGCCTATTTTGTCTCTTTCACAACTGTCCCAATCTCACCTTTATCCAATTTTCCCGCAGCCACTCTTGCCCCTTCCCTGCCCCTTCTCCACCCCGAGAGTCAGTGGATTCCCTTATCTTAGAATGAAGACTCACCCTCACCTTGGTCTCCTTCCCAGGGCCCTGCCAGGCCTGGCGCCCGGGGGCCACTGCAGCTTCAGATTCATTTCCTTCACTCTTGCTCTCTGTGTTTAGTCCCATAGCCGCTCTTCTGTGTAACAGGTTCAGCAACTTCCCTGAAGTCCCTCCAAGTCCAGTGCCAGCCTCTCAGCTGCCAGCCCACGCTGGGCCCAGGGCTTGTGTGGAGGAGCTAATACTGTCTCCTCCTTCTAGGTGCCTGGCTGAGGCCGTCTCCAGGGAACCGGCGTGCACGGAGGAGGGCTGAGTGTTCCAGACACACCACCTAGTCTCCTGCTTCTGCTGAGGTCGGGCAAAGAGGCCTTCAGGCCCTCGGGCTGTCGGTTTTGATGTCTGATTGCTGGGGTGGCATGAGGGTTGATCTGGCCATAGGTTTCCGGGGGCGTTGGAAAAGGGAGCAGCACTCCGGGCTCTCCCTGGTTTGGGCTTGTTTGTGGTAGGAGCTGAGAGGCACATTCACCAAGCATTCTTGTTGATAGCCTGATCTGCCTGTGTCGCTCCTCCATGCCACCAGGGCTGGTGACACATGGTGTCGGGCTGGGAAGCCAGACTGGCAGGCCCTGGCGCCTTGCTTTCTTTTAGTAAACAGTTCCCAGGCGTAGAGTAGATTTAGAGCGTGTTTTCCTTCGGGCTCAGCCGCTGACTGCTACTATGTCCCTTTCTGCTGGCCTCACGGTCATATATTCATTATCCAGGTAGGAGATAGGGGAAGGTAGGGTCAGACTAATGGTATTTTTTTCAAACTTTCCAGCAGGGAAATCCCCTTTTCAAATGAACCCCAAGGATCTCAAAGTACAAAGTAACTAAAGGGGTTGTAGTTTCTGTTGAATTTGGGGTAGGGCTGGGGACTGTAATTGGTTAATTCCTCAGGCCCCAGTAATTCCCATACAAAGCTATGGACCCTTCCTTTGCTTTGGGTAGGACACCGGATATCACCAGCTCAGGGCATGTCAAAGCTCCTGTCTAACTTGGAGGTGTTGTGACTCTGGCAAGGTGAGTTTATGGAGAGGGAACCAAACCAGTGAAATTATATTGACGGAAAAATTGCAGAGTAACACGCAAATGTCTTTGTGGGGTTATCAGTAAGACACGGCTGCCAGGGACAGGTTATCATCCTTCTAGAATCCTCTGGTTTTGGTTTTGGGTAGGTGTGAGGGGATTGCACCTGTGTGTGTGTGAGAGAGAGAGAGCACTGGCTGTGACTGTGTGTGCGCTGGCGTGACTACGAGGGAGGGGCAGGGCTGACCAGTCTGGGGCAAGTAGAATGAATGGTGAACAGGGCTGGAAGCATGTTGTTCCTGGGTGGAGGGGAGAGGGGTGGTTTTAGCTCCAGTTAAAAGGAATGATTTGGCTCTTTCCTGCTAGGACTTGGGCCCCACGGAGGTCTCTGAGCAGGAAGCTCTGGGAACAAGGCAGCCTCTGTCCATAGCCACAGTGCAGCCAGGGCAGAGGAGGTGAATTAGGAGTTCCCAGGAGGGGGCTGCCTGGCCATCCTCTGACATTTGGGCGATGTGTGAGGAGAGGGGGGGAGAGGACCCCCCAAGAGGACACAGAGGTCGGCTTGTACCCATATTCCGTGTATTCCTTCAGCTTCCCGACCCCCTGCAAGGAGCCAGGCTCGGGGCAGGCAATGCCATAGGACTCAGAGCCAAGAAAGATGAGACTCTAGGTATTAACCACGTCCGCTTACCGAAGAGACAGGAAATAGGGCAGGGAACAGATCTTTACAGGCAGCCTGGCACGGTGGAGGCCATTGGCCTGCGAGTCAAAGGCCCACATTCAAGTACTTGTTCTGCAGCCTTGGCCTCAATTTCCTCATCTGATGTAGAATGTGGATGAATTGTCTACATTCTCCTGCCCTATCTATTTCTGTTTGTTTTGTTTTTTTGGTTTGGGGTTGACTCAAGGTCTTCAGAAAGTTGGGGGAAGAGTATGCTGTTGGCGCTGGAAGCCCGCTTGGTTTCAAAGATGAAAAATGACAGCCATATTTATTAAGATGGACTCACAGCACTCCCAGAGCTTCATCGTCCGCTTTTCAGATAAGGAAGCTGAGGTTTGGAGGAGGAAAATGACACAATCGCCCTTGTCACTTGGAAGGTGGCTGTGTCATTGTTTTCTCAAGGAGGGATCAGTGTACAGAAGACTCAGCCTGGAAAAGTGCCCTTCCCTCCCCCACCCTGGCCCACTCATCCCTCCCCTGACTCTGGCTGCTGTGAGGGCTCCTAGCCGCTCCTCCGCTCCTCCGGGTAGTAACAGGTCCCGCCTAGCTTACTGCCTGCCTAAGAGCCAGGGGCGCTGTCTCTGGGGCCCACAGGGATGTCCAGCATTCCTTCTGCGCGTCCTTGGGTGCTCTCCTACAAGGAGAGGGAGAGAAAGTCCAGGGAATTACTGGGATTCCCCAGCCCCATGGCCCTTTACCGTCTGCCTTGCACCAAGCCCAGTCCTTTGGTTTTTCCTATGTGTGCTCTTCATTTCCTCATCTCTCTCCAATTATCCCTTAATACTGAGAGACAAAGCAGGGAGGGCATGATTACCCCCTTTTCCTTTGGTCTTTTTGAGACAGGGTCTCGCTGTGCAGTGCAGGCCGGCCTTGAGCTCACTCTGTAGCCCAGGCTGGTCTCGCAATGATCTGCCTGCCTCAGCCTGCCCGAGTGCTGGGATTACAGGCGTGCGCCACCACACCCAGCTAATTATCCCATTTTGGGGTGGGCGAACTGAGGTTCAGAAAAGGTAAGTGACAGGTCATCCAGCAAAAAGTGACAGAGCAGAACTACAGCTCAGTATCCAGAAGTCCTGATCGCCTTCTCATTGCCCTGTGCTCACAGCCACTGGGACAGCCTCTGGGCTGGCCTCTCTGCACCTCTTTACCTCCAGCACTCCCTCTCTGCTCCATCCCAGTGTGTGTGGGTTGTGTCCCCAGAGCTTTCTGGGCCTCCTAAGCCCTAATGAATATAGCCTCACTCACCACTTCTTGTAGTTGAGGGTCCCCCAAATCCAGCCCCAATCTATCGCTATTGTTAAGTCCTTCCTACAAGGTGGGCAAGATTGGGAGATACCTCTGTGGACTGTCAGTGGCATGGGTTTCAGCCTCCTATCCAAGGAGTGGGTGGGGAAACCGAGGCCGCTGCATTTAGGGAAGATGGTGGGACGTAACATATGTTGTTGAGTAAATGCATTAAGGAAAGCAACATCTTATAGAACACATCTGTTTGACTCTCTCAGTAGCCTTGAGGAGGAAGCAGGACAAGAATAATGGTCCCCATTTAACGGGTAAAGAAATGAGTCCTGAAAAATTAAGTGACTCATCCAGGCCAATTGAATTAGAGTTTTATAGAGTTAGGATGGGTTTTTATTCCATCTTCTCCAACCCTGGGTTCATTAAGCCAGCCTTGATGGAGTATCTATTTGATAGTTGTGCTACCTCTGGGGATGCTGAGGTACTGACTATCAGCACGGCCAGCCCATCTCTGCCCTCCAGTGGTCTAGAGACTCAGATGACGAATCAGGCATGAACAAGATAGTGTTACTGGTGTTCGGGAGATGCCCAAAGGGGTCCTAAGCAGGCCTGTCGGGGATAGTGACTACCTAGGAGATGACAGCTGACTGTAGGAGGATATGGTACTGACCACAAGAGTGGGCAAAGTGGATGCGTTGGCTTTGATTTAAAAGGGCATGAAAACAGTGGCAGGCACGTATAGTCCCACCTACTCAGGAGGCTGAGGCAGGAGGATCCCTTGCGCTCAGGAGTTTGAGACCAGCCTGGGTGACATAGGGAGACACTGGTGAGTTTTAAGTGGGGGAAGAACAATGGTAGATCATCCATACAAGCCCTTCATCCGGGGCAAGCCCATCTTAGCCCATTCTCCAATACCACTCTTTCTGCCTGCCCTTCTCCTCCATGCTCAGGGCTGGGCTCAGGGTGGGCCTGGTGGAGTTGAAATACAGCCTAGATGTTCTGCTTCACAGATCAAGCTCATCCTTATGTCACCACCCTAGTGGCTCTTGTCAGTCCACTGCCCCTGACATTGCTACCCTGGCCTTGGAATGATCACAGGGTAAAAGCCACTGGTAACATTATTAAGAGCTAATCATAAAAACCAGTGACCATTTATTAAGCCCCTACTCTATGCCAGGCATGGTTGTAAGTGATTTATGGCTGTCTTACCTAATTTTATTTAATCCTCACCCTAAGAGACAGGTAATAATATTATCCCCAGTGGGCAGATCGGAAACAGACACACACACACAAAAAAAATCTCATAATTTGATGGAGCTGGATTCAAAGGTACAGGCTGCACTGAGAATTTAACACTGGACTGTAGAGCTCAAAAGAATGATTGCACAGTTATGTAGGCCACAGAAATTTCCCTCATCAGCTGGAGAGCTGTATAGACTAAAGGTTTACCAAGTGGAATTACCCCAACCGCCCCCACTTCAAAGGAGAAAGGCAGGCTGGTCCGGGGTGTTGGAGACGGATATGTATGCTGCAGATGGATATGGCCAGGATTCTGCATGCAGGGCCCAGGGGAGGCGCTGTGGATGCAGGGGAGGCACTGTGGTTGAAGGTCCCAACTCTGCCACTCATGATCTTGTGCCTGAACTTGAACCAGTCGCTCCCCATCTCTCAATGGGGTCTCATTCCTTAACAGATACAGTGATGGTCCCCATCTTGGAGGCTCCCTGGGGCCTAGGCCAGGGAGCCTTAGGACTGGGACATGGAACAAACTCCTGGCGAAGTGTAGACAGATTTGTTGGGAAGATCAGAACCAAAACTCATGTGGCATTGTCCAGGAAGTCAAAGTGTTGGCAACTCTTTGTCTCTGGGTCTCCCTGGAGTGGGAGATGACAGGGAGTGAAGATGCGGAAGGCCCTTCACTGGGCTCTGTTTTGGCCTGAGGAAGTGGTGTGAGCGTCTAGAAGTTGTTATTGACCAAGGCTGGTTGTCTCATTTGGCATGTAGAGAGTATAAAGTAACTGGCTTCAGCCGGAAACTGTCATGCAGTGGGGGCAGCATTATAAAGCCAGAGTAACCAGCATGCCTTCTTCATAGTATGTTCAGAAATCAGCTGTGAAGGTTTTAAGAAGGGTCTGAATGTACCTCAGTTTCCCCTTCTGAACCCACTCTCCATAGCCTTTTGTTTCCTGACTTTTTTTTTTCTTTTTTGAGAAAGAGTCTTGCTATATAGTTCAGGCTGGCCTCAAACTCACTATGTAGCCCAGGCTAGCCTCAAACTTTCAGAGATCCTCCTGCTTCTGCCTCTTGGGTGTTGGGATTATATGCATGTGCCACCAAACCCAGCTTGTATTCCTGAATTTTTTTGAAATCATCAATGAATTGAGAAATATGGTTGCTAAGATTTCCTGAAGGCTCAATTTTTTTTATTAGCCAAATAGGAACAGCAATCCCAGCTCGTCCTGTCAGTGAAGTGACTGTGTCCTCAAGGCTATATCAGCATTTGGCAAATGTGGGGGTCACCTTACAAGGTGACATGCTCTTGCTTTGGCAGTTGAGCTCAGCTGAAAAGAGCTCAAGCTCCACCCAAACTCAGACCAACCTGTGTGTAGAGTCCTTTCTACTACTGCCAAGTTTGAATAAGTAATTTCATTTTTCTGAGCCTGGTCTTACCATCTGTAAAATGGAGACAGTAATGATCCCTACTGCAGAGTTTATGGGATCCAGATGAGAGAATGCAGGCCCCCCACTTAGCACTGTGCATGGCACATAGCTAATGCTTAACAGTACTAGGATTACAGGTGTGCGTCACCATGCCCAGGTGATATTTAGGTACTGGGTTGCTGTAGGGGCCAGCTAGGCTGGTGGCGGAACATTATTGTCATTACTAATCTCTTTACATCTGCTCAGCGCTTTGCAGTTTACAGTGTGCGTTCCTCTTCACGACTGCTGTGTAGGCACCTCGGATTGCTCCTCGGGGGAGCTGGGGTAGGCGGCACCATCTCCACTTTACAGATGTGAGCTTGAGTCTTAAGAGAGGCCAAGTGGCTTCTCCCTGATTTCAGTTCAGGTCTTCCTGCTCTGGGAGTTTTATTCCTGGCCCCAAGTGCAATGGGGATCTGCCTTTGGGTCTGGCCACTCTGACAGGGAAGTTGTTGCTTATCCTGAGTTTTCACCCCAAATTTTGAAGCATGAGCAAGCACAGAGTGACAGGTTTGGTGGTCTTGCCGAGTCATAGAAGGACATGCCTTCAAGTCTCCACATTTGGTGTTATTGATGACAACCTGTCTCTCACCTCCAGGCCCAGGATCTTGGAAATTCTGGGCCAGTAGTGTCCCTGCTTACTGAATAGGCCAGACTCAAATGTTCTTTTTCTTGTCCCTTTCCCACTTTCCCACTTTTAACTTGGGTCCTTAGGCCTAAACAAGTATTCTGCCCCTGTTGCTCCTTCACTGAGCAAGACAATTGCATTGCTTGCCCTGTACCAGCCACTGTCCCATTTGCTGGGGTACAGAGGTGAGCACTGCGGGGAAACGTGCGATGAATGTTTGCACCCCCAAATTCAGGTACTGAAGCCCAAACCCCTGGGCCTTTGGAAGGTGACTGGATCAAGACGAGTGGCACAAGTGCCCGTGTAAAAGAGCCAGCCTGCTGTTTCTATCGTGTGCCCGCTTGCTGGAAGGCGCCATCTACAAACCAGAAAGTTGGCCCTCGCTGGACACTGGTTACTGCTGGCACTTTGATCTTAGCCTTTCCAGCCTCTGAAGTGTGAGAAACAAATTTCTGTTGTTTACAAGCCATCCAGTGTTTGGTATTCTTGTTAGAGCAGCCCTGACAGACTAAGGCAGCACCTGACTAGCGTGGAGTAGAAGAACCTCATATGATGATCTGGCAGTTCCCAAGGGACAGTGAATTTTCTTTTCTTTTTTTTTCTTTTTTTGAGACAGCGTCTCGCTATGCAGTTCAGGCTGGCCTTGAGCTCACTTTGTAGCCCAGGCTGGTCTCAAACTTGCAGTGATCCTCCTGCCTCAGCCTCCTGAGTGCTGGGATTATAGGCGTGTGCCACCATGCCAGGCTTCCAAGGGACAGTGAGGAAGGTGCCTGTTGGTTCCTTGGCGGGATGCATGATTTTGAATCTGGAAAAATATCCCCTTTTGAGGAGTGTCATGCGCAGAGGGCCTTGGGCTGACAGCGGGGCTTATGCTGTGATTCCACCCCTGCCATCACCTCCGTGTGTGTGACCTTAGGCTGGTCCTTGCCTAGTTCTGATCCTCTTTCTCCCCATCTACTGAAGGAGGGGATTGACTAAGGTATAAGACAGCCCCTGACATTTGCGGGGCACTTGCCTCTAGGGACCTTAGAGTGACTTCTGAGTTAGGGCCCAAGTGCTGGGAAGGAGTGGGGTGGGCTTCTCAGCTCCTGCATTCTCTGGCTTCTCCAGCTGACCCCAGAGCAGAGGGAGCAGGTTGTAGTCATGTAGCCCTGTCCAGGCCTGTCCAGCAGGAACCCCACTCTGTTGGCCTTGACGTCTTGTGCTTCCCTTTGGTCAGGAGGTGGGAAGGCGGTGGGAGGTGAGAGCAGATCTTAGAGCCCGCAGAAACTCTGGCACTGATCTGGGCCCACCACAGGGAGGTGACCGAAGAAGCCTGAGAAGAGCAGTGTTTTCCAAATCTGTGCTGAGTGCCACAGGGTGTCACTGAGCCATGCCGGGAACCCAGACCTCCTGAACCCTCCCTCCAGGTGTGGCATGTGCGCAGCTCTTTCCTGTGTCAGGCTTGCAGAGGGGGCAGGGTGAGGGCGCAGCGGGAGGGTGCCTGGTAGGTGGAGGGTGGCTGTGGGGAGAAGCCCCGACACTGGATCGCCACTCTTTCCTGCTTCCTGTCTTACTGCTCTCATAAATTCCTTGGTCTCTCAGCCAAGTGACAGAGACAGCGACACATGGGTCTAGAGTGGGAAGGGAAGCGGAAGGCAGGCCTGTGTGGCCAGTGAGGACAGAGGCCTGCCGAGTCCTGTGGTGCCCTATTCCTGGTGATAGAGCAGTTTAGCTGCAAGCTCCTCACCTGTCCCCAGCGGGGCCTGCTCACCTGGGCTGGCCAGCCAGCAGGGAGCCACTCTGTGCCTGCCCTGCAACCCCCCCTCCCCCACTCTTGGGACCTGCTGCCTTCCCTCCCCATGGCTCTGCAGCTCCAGCCTGCCACTGGGCCCTGGCACAGGGACTGGTTTGGCAGGTTTCTCCACACCTGCAAGCAATGTGAGGGCTGGGACCTGGGGCAGCGCAGGCCTGGTGAGGCAGTGCCACCCTGTCCTTGACCCCTGCCCCCCAATCCCAGCCACACCCCAGCTGCCTTTTCCACCTTGTCAAGGAGGCTACCTGGGGAGCTGGAAAGCAAATTCCTGGTCCTGGCTGGGCCTTTACTCAGCATTTGATAGTGGGCAAGTCCCATTCCCTATTTAGACCTCAGTTTCTTCTGTATGATGGGACTGTGGGCTCAGTGATCCCCAAGCAGCCATGTTGCATTATTCTAACTAGACCTCTGCCATTTTCTCTCTATCCTTGAACAAATATCAAACGCTGGGGGTTCAGGTTCCAGACAGGGGAAAGGAGTCCAAGACCTTCACTTGTTTCCTGGGGAGGATGACAGGATCAACTGATGTCTTAGTGGGCAGCCACTCTTTTGGGGGAAATTTCTTTTCCCTATAGTGTGTTCTGCCCTTATCTGACCCAAGCAGGATCCCTAGGAGGGGCTTTCTCCAGGCCCCCTGCTCCACCCTGAGCTCATAACTCACTGGCAGCTGAACTTTCCGAGCATCTCCGTAGTGGGGAAGGTGGAGGTAGAGAATATGAACCCCGGGGAAGGCCCTAAAGCTTGCTGCCTCCTCCTGATCCTGGTTCTCAGATTCACCCAGGGTCCAGTTCTTCCCCTACAGCAGCCCCACAGAGTGAGAGCAGGTAGATTGCTCTTCTTGCTGGACCACAGTTTCCCTGTCTAGTAAGAGGAGCATACAGATCTCATGTCATTGGAAATAAGTTCTGACAAGTAGAGACTGTAAGAAAGGGTAGGAATTAAAGAGGATATTCCTGGTCTAGGGTGGGGAGTGGGGTAGAGAGAGGAGGAGACAGGAATTAACATTTATTGAGTACCTTCTGTGCGGCAGCACCACACTGCTTGGCACACATCTCACACATGTGCTGTAGTCTCAAGTCTCTGTTCCCGAGCGACCTTTGTAAAACACATACCTGACCCTGTCATTTTGTGTTGTTCTTTTGTTCTTAGAATGAAATCTAAACTCCTTGCTATCATACAGGGCCTGAATAAACTGGTCCCTGCCTTCCCCATTACATTCACATTCCTTCCCACTTGTCATTTAATTTAGTCACAGGAGCTTTCCTCTGTTCATTTAACGTGTTCTCTCCTGCCACAGGACCTTTACATATGCTGCTCTCCCTGCTTAGAATTCTTTCTCTGGCCCTGTGCAGTCTTGTCACCTTTTTACCCTTTCCATGTCAGCTTATGGTTAGATTCCCACCCCACCCACCCACTTTCTGCCTCCAACTCTTGATTCCTTCCTAATGTTTATAACTTTCTCTCTCTGGTTTTTTAAAGTCATGATCATTCTTGAGTCTGTGTTGTACAGTGCATAGTGGGTATTCGATAAATATTTGCTGGGTGAGCGAGTGAATGAGTTCTGAGGAAGTGAGAGAGTGCTGGTTGAGTGGCTGGTTCAGGTCATGAACACCTTGGTGGGTGCTCAGTAAATGGCAGCTTTTCATAGGGAATAAAATCAGGCAGGGGGTAAATACCTACTCACTGTGGCCAGAGCACTCAGGCATGTAGGATGGGGGACACAGCAGGCAGTTAAGGCTGCAAAGATGAACTGGTGCCAGATCCTGGCAGTCCCTAATGCTCAGGCAAAGTTTAGACTTCTGAAAGCAATGCTTAGAAATCATCGCTGGGCCATTAAAGCAATAAATATTTCCTAAGCTGGGGACTTGGCCTGTGTGTGCTTGGAGGGGTCATTTTGTACTGTGGTGGGGCAGCAAACCCAAAGGAGAGGAGCAGGCTGGGCCCCCTCTGAGAATGCTGTCTGAGACAGCTACAGCCCAGAGGGAGAGTGCTCATTTTGAGGAAGTGCACTTTCCAATGCGGTGTGGCTACTGCAATGCTCCTGGGGGCAGTGGGAGCGGAGGATGGGGCGACCTGAGTCTGCTGCTTAGATTTAGATTCACCCTCCCCCATCAAACATGTGATGTTCCCAGGTTCATTCACATCTCGGATTCTCTTTCCTCATCTGTAAACTGGCTGCTCTCAGCGCCTGCCTCACAGGGTCCTGGTGAGGGATTGCGGGGCTCAGAATGGGCTGCTGGGTGGGGTTATGGAGCTGAGAGCCTGGACGAATCTTGTGCATTCTGATGTCAGTAGTTAGATTCTTCTGGAAATTGAGAAGCTTCCTAAGAAATCTCTCTTTTGTTCTGACTCTTGGTGTGGAAAATCTTTCCAAAATCTCTGAGTGATCGATTCCACAAGGGCTGAGAGGGCCCTCTGTGGGGACTGTGCATACCTTCTTAGGAGCGAGGCAGAGGAGGAGCGGCAGCTTGGCCCATAGGAGGCAAAGCTGCGGATTCTATCTGAAAACTGTATTTTGGAATCTACCAGTTTTACTGAAAGTGTGTAAAGGGCAGGTCCAGTAAGTGGAATGTCCTGTGTATTCCAGGGCTCTGGATGGGGCTAGACTACTTTCCCAAAGTGGTATAAGGTGGGCTCCTGCCAGCTCCTTCTGCCCCTTACCTTTACGATGAGTATGAACCGGGAGGCATACGTGGTGGATGATCCCGTCCACTTCCCCATACTGATGGGGACAATGAGGTCCCAAGAGAAAGAGGTGGGACTTGCATAGGTGTGACTGCTCCGGGCCTGGACCTGCTGCCTCACATCCAGCCACAGGCTCCCCTGGGCTCCACCGCTGATACTGCCTCAGCAGGGGAGTCTGGGTGATAAACTGGTGCACATCTGCCCCAGTCCCTGACCCACCCTGAGCCCTGGCCTAGTAGCAGTGGGCCCCTGCAGACTGGAGAGGACTCACCTTTGTTTTCAGCTTCCAACTCCATCTACACTCTGCCTCCTGATCTGAGGCGGGCCCATCTGACTGGAAGCTGGGGACTAAAGGACTGGGCTGTTCCCCCTCCTTCTGAAGAAGGGAGAGGCAAGCCCTGTCTGGCTGGTAGATTCCAGCCTGCATCCCTGCTCCAGCTGCTGGTGGTGCTGAGGAGAAGCCTTTGTCTGAGTTGCCAGGGGAACCAAAGTTTCTGCCTCCTTCTGGGGCCCTGATTGGCTCCTGGTGGAGCTTGAGCTTTGGTGAAGGGAAGGGCCTCCCTTCTGCCCACATCTTCCATGGGAGAGAAATCAGTGTGGCTGGTGTCCCCATGGAAGCACCACGTCAGTACCTGTGCTCCAGAGACAATAGGTGCCCTTGTTCATGCATGCATGCATTCATTCATTCATTCATAGCAGGCAGCATTTCTCCAGGCCTTCATTCTTCTGGGCCCAGGAAAGCTAACTTAGAGTTGGAAGGGCCACATTCTAATCTTAACAGAGCTGTAGATGCAGTCTTTGCATTAGGCAGGTCCCTTCTCCTCCTGGGACCTCAGTTTTCTTTCCTGTAAAAATGAATGCATTGCACCAAAAGCTCTGGTTCCCCAAACCAGATAGCCCAGTTCCTCCCTTCTCTGCGTTCCAGAGCCCTCATCTGCTTCCTGCAGTGTCCTAACTACACTCCCTCTGTAGAGTGTAGGTAAAAACAGGGGGCTGCGCACAGCTTGTAGCATTGCTCTGTCTCTTCACCTAGGAAAGCTGTGCTCTCTGTGTCTATCAGAAGTCCCAGCCCTGCAGCCCATCTGGTCCTGTTCCTTTCTCAAGGGTCCAGGCTCACAGTAATAAAGCCAAGGAAGGAGTAACCAGTGGTGAGCGCCGCACCGTGTGCAACAGGCGGTGCTGGGCAGCACGCAGAGCAGAGCTTTCCGGGGTGTGAGGGGCTGTGAGGGGAGCCCTGGAGCTCAGCAGCTCTGGGTTCCAGGTCTACCTTGGGCCCGTGTGGGTGGGTGACCTTGGAGGGGCGTTTCCACATCTATAACACAGGAACAACAGTGCCACCCTCACGGGGTGTCGCCGAGGTCTGACGTTACACTGGCCACGCGGGAGGCAAGAGAATGGGGACAGAGCGTACTGGAGAGGGGTCCGCCACTACAGCATGCCTGGCCTTAGGAGCTGCTCGTTCCTCGTAGTACGAAAAAGCAGAGAGAAAAAGTGCTGCCTCGGGCAATTGATGTCCGAGTGGGGGAGGTCTGTGTCAGAGCTGATGTCTGAATAACACTTTTAAGATTCTCCAGGGACCTTCACTGAAGATTTTTCAGACAATGAAAATGGAGCAAAGTAATGACACTGAGCTCACTGCCGGGAAAGGGGGGCAGCCTAATTGGTGCTGGCCTCGCCTTGGCCCAGCCAAGCTCATTAGCACAGGCTGGCCCGGAGAGTGACCTGTACGTTTGCGCTGTATGGAATGTCAGTTCCCTTAGAACGGGCTGTAATGGGGCACATCTGGGAGTGACTCAGGCCTGTTTCTTGTTGACTCACCAGATTGAGGGTCAAAAGTGGCTTCTCAGGTCATTGGCCTCCAGAGCCTGGCGCAGTGTTCAGCTCTGTGACCCTTCCCCACTGCACCTCTCTGCTCTGCAGGCATCCCGGACCTGGCCACTGTCCATTGTGGCTGTGGTGGGAGGCAAGGATGGGACACTCAGGTCAGACATGACTTGCTGGGTGACTTTGTCTCTTGTGCTTGGGTTTGCCTGGTGTCAGGAATGAGGCAAGCAGAGAGAGAGATAAAGGGGAGTCTTCAAGAGCAGAAAGAAGGCGGGCATGGGGCGGGGGGTGAATATGCATCAGTGGGAGGTGACATTTGGTTTTTTTGTCTTTTTTTTGAGACAGGGTCTCGATATGCAGTTCAGGCTGGACTTGAGCTCACTTTATAGCCAAGGCTGGTCTTGAACTTATAACGATTCTCCTGCCTCAGCCTCCCAAGTGCTGGGTTTACAGGCATGCAGCACCATGCCCGGCGGGAGGTGACATTTGTGTAGCCTACCTCAAAGAGGCTCCAAATCTAAAGCGTGTGTCTCAGCAAGGTGAAGGAATGGACTAAGAAGTGTGTGTGTGTGTGTGTGTGTGTGTGTGTGTGTGTGAGAGAGAGAGAGAGAGAGAGAGAGAGAGAGAGAGAGAGTGTGTGTGTGTGTGTGTGTGTGTGTGTGTAGTATGAGTCCCCATGGAAACAGAAGTGATACGACCAGGACAGGCGAGTGCCATCCTGAAGACACTAGCAAGTCCCATCTGGGCCCTTCTCTTTGAGGCCTCCCTCCATTTGCCTGGGCTAGGCATGGATGGCTGGGTGTGACAGTTACTCCCTGTCCTGCTTGATTAGACTTGTATGTGCTGCTTCTGGGGATACTGGCCATGGTAGGGATGTCCTTTCAGACTCCTCAGTGGGGAGTGGGGTGTGGGTGGGTCATTAGGCCCTTCCTGGCACCTGGTTTAGATTGTGAATGCAGCAGGGGTCAGAGGGACAAGCACTGGGTCACCAGTGGCTCCTGGGTCACTCTGACCTAGGACCACATTCTTCCTGAGGCCCTGTCTTTTCTTAGTCTCCAGAATACTGCACCCTTCTTGTTTGCCCTGGCCTTTGTACTCCCTGGCCCCCTCTCCCTCGCCTGTTTCTCCTTTCTCTTATTTATTTATTTATTTTTGTCTTTTTTGAGACAGGGTCTCGCTATGCAGTTCAGGCTGGACTTGAGCTCACTTTGTAACTCAGGCTGGTCTTGAACTCACAATGATCCTCCTGCCTCAGCCTCCTGAGTGCTGGAATTACAGGCGTGCGCCACCACGTCTGGCTCTTCTTTCTCCTTGACTGCTCAGTGTGTGGGTCCCTCCAGGCTCTACTGCAGTTATTGTTGATTTTTAATGCTTTTTTTTTAAATTATGAAAGTAATAACATAGCACAGAGGTTTTGGAGAACAGGAGAGGAAAACAACTGCTCCTGAGTACCGTCAAGAGTTTGGCATGTTTCCTTCCTGCTGTTTTCCTTTGCTCTTTTCTCACATAGCCATAGCACTGCCTCACGCATCCTCTGATCTGTCCTGTGTTTTCCACATACCAGAAATGCCTCCTGTGTGGGTATAGGACGTTCTGCTAAACATGTGATGTGCATGTTCCCTTTCCTGTCACAGATGTTCAGGTTGTTTCCAGTTCTGCAATTAGGAAGAACTCATGAATGTTACACAAACTGCTCCTTCTGTCTTTACCTGAGGTCCACTAGGGCAAAGGCTATGGATACCAGGCAGGCACTTGGGAAATGTGCCAAGCTGCTGGGCACGTCAGCTGCCCTGTTTGGAGAAATAGGCAGGGACTGGTTTCGTTTTCTCTCAGGTCTGAAGAGACCTGAGAAGAAACCCCACTCCTTGTGAGCAGGGGCTGCTCCCTACTATCCTCTTTCCGGTTCTTCACTGGTGGTAGGAGAGAGGCAGAGAACTGCCTGGGCTCACGCCAGCCAGCCGAAGCTGGGCATTGCGACAGTGAGTCACTCACAGGGCCCTTCTGAGGCTTTCTATCCATGTGTGCCTCGCCCTGGCACTTGACCCATGCACTGGACACATGGGGAGGCCCGGAGAGAGGAAGGGGCTGGTCTGTGGCTACCTAGCGACTCCGGGACACAGCAGAGGCCACAATCCAGGTGCTTGCCCTGTGGGTGGCCCTGCTCCCTGAGGCCAGGCTCTCTAGTGTAGTTTATGGGTTAGGCATCTCTAGGTTGGAGAAGATGTTGGAAGGGTTGAGTCCATGAAGCAGAGCTGAAGGGTTGGTCTGTCCCTTTCTTCCCAGAGCCATCGCTTTTTCCTGCACACCCCGCCTGTAATACCTTTCTAGGGTAGGAGCTTGGGCCCCAGTGCAGGCCTCTTGCCTGGATGTATGTTCAGGGGATGTCTCTCCAGCTGGCCTTTAGGGGAGCTTTCCTCATGGGCTCCAACCTGGAGGGAAGGTTGGGCTCTGGGCATCCCTCCTTAGATGGCTGTGTTAGTTTCCTAGGGCTCCATTAACCAATCACCACACACTGAGAGGCTTAAAAACTAAAACACAGCATACATTTATTATTTTAGCATTCTGGAATTTCAGAAACCTGAAAATTTTAGCCTCACAGAGTGCAAATCAAGGTGTTGGCAGGATTTCCAGGGGAGAATGTGTACGCTGCCCTTTTTAGGGTCTCTCCACTGTCCCCATTTCTCAGTTCATGCCCTCCCAGCCTCTGCCTCCATTACCACATGTACTCGGTCTCTCCTCTGCCTCCCTCTCTCGAGGTCGGGACCCTGTGATTACACTGGGCCACTGCAGCAACCCAGGATTAGCTCTGCATCTCCAGATCCTCTACCCAATCACCTGTGAAAAGTCCCTTTTGCCACATGAGGCTCTGGGATGAGCGCATGGACATCACTGGGGGGACCATGATTCTGCCTACGCCAGCAGCCCATACCAGGCATCTCTCTGGATTAATGGGTCGCTAGGTCCTATGGGAACTGTACCACCGAGCTCCGAGATGGTGGGAGGGCTTGAGGAGCAGGTCCTGTGTGCTGTGGTTGGGGAGGGGCATACGAGAGTGCTCCACTAGGCTCTCCCCGGCACAGTTCCCTGAAGGCAGGCAGGGTGCCTTGATGGTGGGACAGTGGTGTTCAGTGGGTGCACATTCCAGAGCTGGGGCTGGTAGATGTGGGACCGCTGTGAGGCTGCATGATAGGAAGCCAAGTGCCCTCTTGCCATGGAACCGCCATTGCTCTGTGCGTGTTTTCGTCTGTGTGCACTCATCTGCCACCCGCCATGAATACTCTTGGGAGGGCCAAGGAGCCACTCTTTAAAAAGGTCCTTTCTGCTCTTGTTCTAAGGAAAATAATTACACAAGTGACTAATTTTATCCCTAATCCCATAATTACTTTATTATGTAGCTGGTGAGAGGGCCCTGAGCTGTGCCTACGGCGCCACTCTGGCTGCTGGCCCAGTTGGCCTGGTCCCATAGCACGGAGCCCTGCCTGGCTTCTGGTCTGGGCTGCCGAGAGGGCATGATTGTTCTAGTTCCTTTCTGGTTGGGTATTTTGGTCTCTGAGGCCTGAAAAGCCACCTTTCTTTCCCCCTAAATGTGTGTAAAAACATGGCTGCCTGGAGAGGAAGAGTTTTGATCGTGGGATTAAGTCACTAGGGGTCAAGCACCCACATCTGGGTGCTAGCTCTCCTCTCACTAACTTGTCCTACAACCTTGAGCAAGTCGTTTCCTTTTGGGTCTCAATTTCACTGTCTGTAAATGAGGCCCTTGTCCTCTCTAATGTTCTATGATTGCATGGGGGAATGGAGAGAGCTAGTGCTTTGACATAGGATCCTTCTTGTTGCCGGATAAAAGCCTGTCCTCTGTAGCTTGTGGTAGAATGCTGGCCTGGCATGCATGAGGCCCTGGGTTAAAATGATATATATCCCAATCAGACATACTGCAATCATAGCATTAAGGATAATAATAGTCATCACTTTTTTTTTTTGTTACTGGGAATCAAACTCAGGACCTTGCGCTTGCCAGGCAGGTGCTTATGCCACAGAGCTACATCCCTGGCCCAGTCATTGCTTATTGATTGTTCACCCTATAGCAAGCAGCAAGCTACTGTAGTTTCCTCATCCTCTACTCAATGCCTAGGGGACGATGGCTTCACAGGGGAGGAACATGAAGCAATAATTCATACAATGACTTGCCCACCATGAAGCAGCACAGGCAGGACTATAACCTAGGATCTTAGCCTCTTCCCCACTGTCTTCTTCTAATATAGAAATAAAAGAAGCACAACTCAGCTAGGGAGTAGTGGGGCTGGGATTTGAGCCCAGGTCTATCTGTCCTTAAAGTTCTTTCTTCTGCTTTTCTGCCTCTCTTCTCCTTCTTCTTTCTCCTCCCATGCTATCCTTGAGCTCCTGATTCTCCTGCCTCAGCCTTCCAAGTACGAGTGCTGGAGCTGTAGGTGTGTACCACCAGGGCTGAATTCAGTTCTTGCCATTTTCACAAGTCATCGCCCAAAATTAGACTCACAGAGGTTCTAAACTGTTAAAATTTGAATATGTAAATTTAAACTTCACAAGAGTAGTGAAAAAGGCTGACAAAAATAAATTGGATCCAAGGTTGTGTGAAGTGTGTGTTTCCCTCTCACCTGTATTGTCATTGGTGCTGAGGATGGAACCCATGGCCTCACACAGGCTAGACAAGTGCTTTACCCCTGAGCTACATCCCCAATACTTTTTGAATTTTATTTTGTCTTACTGACTTGGTCAGGCCGGCCTCAACCTCGCAGTTCTCCTACCTCAGCTTCCTAGGTGCCTGGGATTTCAGATGTGCGCTATCGCACCAGTTGTGTCTCCCTTTTATGACTGCATCTCTTTATCACTGTGATGTCAGTTTTTCAGTTCCTCTGGTTTCCCTGGTTTTACCTTTTAGGGTTTTATCCTCTTGTTCATTTTTCTATCCAACACTTTAAACTGTGGTAAGATACACATAGCCTAAAATTATCATTTTAAGTGTACGGTTCATAATGTTGTGTGTCTTTACTGTGTCTTTACCATCAGCACCACCTATCTCTAGAACATTTTTATTTTGAAAAGCTGAAAATTTATATCCACTAACAGTAATTCTCCATTCCACCCCCCCGCCCCAGCCAGGGGCAATCATTGTTCTCCTTTCTGTTCCTATAATTTGGCTAGCTGCCTCGTAGAAGTGGAATCATACAGTATTTTAGGAGTGGCTTACTTCAGTTAGTATGGAGTTTTCAAGGTCCATGTGGTTGCATATGTCTGAATTTTGTTCTTTTCTAAAGCTGAATGATATTCTGTGGCACATCTCTACCACGTCTGGTTATTGCTGAACGCTTTCTGCTGTTGATGGGCACCTCTGGGCTGTTGTGAATAAGGCCTCCATGTCTTTGGATGTAGAAATATCTCTTTGACACTCTTGCTTTTAGTTTATTTGTACAAATACCTGGCAGTGGAATTGCTGGATTTTATGGTTAGCACTTTTTTGAAAAGCCACTATTTATGCTGTGCTTATCGTGTGCCAGGAACTAGGTTAGGCACTTGACAGATGTGACTGATAGCCACTGTATATGGTAGGTAGAATTAGCTGCAATTTGCAGCAAAGAACCTAAGGACTCAGAGAGGTTTAGCTATTGACTCCGGGTCATGGTTCAGGAGCCCTGAAGCCGACAGGAGCTCTGACCTGCCGCCAAGCCCTGCTTTCCACCCTCGGGATGTGCTGCCTCCCAGCAGTCTCGGCCTCCACCTGTCCAGACAGTTTTCTGCCTCTGCTGTTGTTTCTCAGTCCGCAATGCTTTTCCACCATCTCTTGCTTTGCATGTATTTGTGCTCTCTGGAAACTTTGAGCAACTTGTGGAAAGGCCCTTTGACTGCCAGGAAGCTTTTATGAGATGGAAACCTGCAGAGGGAGATCTGCAGTTTGCTTTTTAATCATAGTCCTCTGGATTTATAGCCACCTCTCTCCCTGCACCTGATGGGCTCTTACTCTGCCTCCTAAGGTGACTGGGTTGTTGAGGGCCCCACAGCGGGGAGCTCCTGGGGCCAACGACACATCCATGTGGGAAGGGAGAGGGCCCAGGCCGCCAGGCTGGAGAGGGGCTCTCCTGGCTTGCTGAATTCCTAGCAATAACATAGAGAATTTTCTTAGGAAAATTCTACAGAAAGATGGAGAAAGAAGTTACTAAGTAGACTCCAGGACACTTGTCTTTTCCTGACCTTCAAAAGCTGTCAGAGCAAAATATCCCTAGGTTTAGGTGATCCTATGGATTTTGTTAGTTTAAGCCGGAATGAAAATTTGCAAGATCATCAGTCATCTTTCTGCCATCATTTTTTCTTTAACTTTTTATTATGGAGAATTTAAAATATGTAGGAAAGTAGAGAAAATAGTATAATGAACTCTAAGAACCCATTGCTCAATTTTAGCAATTATTAACATATAGCCAGGGTCTAGCTATATTAAGTTTTCTTCATTAACCGCCCTATCTCAGTGTATCATACTTAACAGTTGCTCAGTAAGGAAATATATGTTAGCTGATCATACATGCCTTTCACTCGCTGCATTTCCGTTTCCCTGTCTGTGCAGTAAGGTGTTGAAACAGGTGGTTTCTAAAAAACACAGTAGTCAGAGCATACATGTTTGTGTCAGACACGTTTGGCAAATCCTTGTGCTGCTATTAGCCAGGTGTCTTTAGATAAGTTAGGTCTCAGTTTTATTATCTGTAAAATACGGGTGCTGGTGTGTGCTTCTCAGAGGGTGGAAGTGAACCCTGAGTAAAGATTAAATGCTTTCTGTGCTAATACTTTTATTATTGCTACTTTGAATACTCAATGTTCTGAAGGGAAGAAATTGAATATTTCAAAAAATACACAAAGAAATTGAAATCAACTGGAATTCAAGCCCCAGGATTTGGCTCCTTTTTCTGTCCCAGGCATGAGACAGTCCGAGGCTCACGAAAAGGTGAGTACAGCTGCAGCCAGCACCCTGCATGGGAACTGGGAGCAGGCCGATTCCCTCCGCCTGCCTCCCCTCCCCCTCCCCATAACTCCCTGCCTTGGTGTGATCATCCCAAGCTGCGAGAGCCCAGACATGCACAGAGTGGCACTGTAGGATGTCTTGTTGCTAGGAGACCTGAGGAGGAAGCAAGGACCTGTTGCCTGGAGTGGTGAGTTGGTGTGGAGAGATGCACATTGGCCCCAGGTGGCCTTTTGTGGGATTCTGGTCCAGGGATAGTGGTGCAGCAACTGAGTGATCAGCTGGGAAGAGAGGAAGGGAGCAGGAGGAGGGTAAAATATGGCTCCTTCTGCAGGCCATGGGCTCAAGATGACCTATTTACTCCTTCAGTTTAGCTCTTTACAGGTCCATCAGGCCTGCATTTGAATCCTGGCTCGCAGTGTGACTTTTAGCAAGTGTTGTGCGGCATACTTGCTGGGCCTCAGTTTCCTTGTCTGTACAATGGGTGCAAGCCACTGTGAAGGGGGGATTAAGTGAAACATGGACAAAAGTGTTGTATTAAAGGAAGACCGAGTATAAATGTGAAGGTTTACCACCACTCTGATCTTTATTATAATTATTATTTTTTACCTTACCTTTTTTGTGGTGCTTTGTATCAAATTCAGGCCTCTGCTCTTGCTGTCAAATGATAGATTTGGACTTTTTCTGTGTGCATTAGGTTTATGAATAGGGAGCTCTGGAGGGTATTCTGCTGTGGGCCTTTGTCAAGGGATTGTGGGGACTTATTGGATGGGCCCCCAATTAGTAAAACTCCAGGGGACAACTGAGAAGGGTAGCAGATTTCAAAGCCAGAGAGGTAGCCCCAAGGGGGTCTGCAGTGGTTGAAAGGAGGGGGTTGTTGGTGAGAGTCCAGGAAGGACTTTAATTGCTTCAGGCCAGAAGCTGTGAGATGAGAGTAAAGGCCTTTCTTGTTATTCTTATATGAATAATATATGTGCACATGCGTATGCCAGAAGAGAAGCAATAACAAGCAAACCCTACATAAGCACAAAAGAAGTAACTCTGCAGTCACACAAAACCTGATAGTATTTTAAAAATATTTCCTTCTAGTTTCATTTTTCCAATGCATGTACACATACATGCATATTTTATAGAAGTTGGGTTGCATGATTCATATTATTTTATACTTGCTTTCTTTTTTCCTCTGTATTATGTTTTGAACATAATTATGTAGCAACATAGAGATCCATATCATTATTTTTAATAGCTGCATACTATTTCAGTAACTCACTATTTCTAAAATGTAGCCATTATTATTAGACAGATATATAAATTCAAAATTTCCACTACTCGTTTTTTTTTTTTTTTTAATCTGGAATTGAACTCAGGACCTTCCACTTGCCAGGTGGGCACTTGTGCTCCTAAGCTATATACTCGGCCCTAATTTTGGTTTTTTTTTTGAGAGATAGGGTCTTGCTATATAGTTCAGATTGTCCTTGAACTCACTATGTAGCCCAGGCTAGCCTCAAATTCACAGCAATCCTGCTGCTTCAGTTTCCCACGTGCTGGGATTACAGGATTGCACCACCATGCCTGGCTTCTTACATACATTACAATTCTACATTCTTACATACAATTACATTACATTCTTACATACAATTCTAAGACTAATGTTCTTCTTTTGGGGCAGAGGGTTGCTGGGAGTTGAACTCAGAACTTTGTATTACTAAGCACATGCTGTACCACTGAGTTCCCCACCTCAGTGACATCTTTGTGTCATTCATTGTTTACTGAGGATGAATCCCTAGAAAAGAAACTGTAGTGTTAAAAGATGTCAAGGCTTGTCACATGCTTTTCAATGTGCCGTCTAGAAAAATGAAACCAGTTGGTAGCTGCCTTGAGAGTATCCAAGTCTGCCCAATTTCCTGGTGCTTATAACCAGACCAAAGTGGCATGGGGGGCAAAAGGAGGTGACATCAGTAGCCATCTAGGGATCCCCGAGTGGCCTGGCTGGGCTGGACAGACCCTGCTGAAGGGGTTTGGCCGTGTGAGCCACATGGTCAGGCCGTGTGTGCCCTCGGCTGTGCTGTGTGGACTGTGCTGGGAGCCCTGGGTTGGCTGCACTGCAGCAGTCTTGACCCTGGTCTGGTCCTGGGCTCAGCTTGGTGTGATCAGTGGGGTTACCAATCCAAGCCAGCCGTTCCAGCACGGGCACAGCCTCCCTGACTGTGCTGATAGACTGGATCATCCTGTAGTGGGTAGGGATTAATCAGAGCTGGTAATGGCAGAGTAGCTCTGATGGTAGAACTGCTGTTATTTGTGTTCTGTCATTTGGCCTCTAAAAATAATTCTTTTTTTTTTTTTTTGGTACTGGGAATCAAACTCAGGACCTTGTGCTTGCTAGGCAGGCATTTGTACTGCTGAGCTATATCCCCAGACCTCTAAAAATAGTTCTCGCCTGTTTCAAGTGACCACACTGCCAGTATCTGTAGGTAGAGTCCCCTGGCTGTGGTTATTGGAGGATATGTGTGTATGTGTGTGTGTGTGTTGGGGTTGGGGTGGCCTCTTTATTGGTTGGCTTCTGAGCCAGGGATTTGGGGCAGGGAAACAAGGCAGACAGGTTCTTCCCCTGCTGCTCTTGTAGTGGGGGCAATCTGCCTACTCTTTGGGAAGCAGCAGAGATAGCAGGCAGGGCCAGGAGTGTCTTTGGGACTCTGTGCTCACTCCTTACTAGCTGGGGTGGGGCAGGAGGGTGGATGCTTTGGGGACAGTATGACAAGGCAGAGCAGAGGCAGCCCCTGGGAGGGAAGTGTAGCAGTGAGCCAGTCAACCACTGTATCCTGCCAAAGCTGTTTACAGATCTCATCTTTTTGGTGAAATCTTAAATTAGATACAAAATACAACACACACACACAAACACACGTGATTTCTTATCATGGATGATCAGAGACCACCTAGTCTAGGTTTCTAACCAAGTGTCCGTGTACCTAGAGATGATCTATGTGTAGGCTTTGATAAGGTCTCTTAATGGCTAAAATAAGAATTATAAGACTCTGTGTGCAGGCTTGCCCATGTGCATCTTTCTGGGAGAAGCTCTGCCATTCACACTGCATTTTTGAAGGGAATCGCAACCCACTAGGGTTAGGAACTATGCTTGCCCAGCCACTTATTACAGGTGAAGAAGGGAAGTGCACCGAGGAAGTGCGTGCCCAAGCTCTCAGCGCCAAGGGCAGAATCCAGGTTCACTTCGCTCAGCCTGGCACCCTCCGGCCCTCAGGACACCATCCTCTCAGTTTATTCTCTGAGTTAGGGTATAGCTATTGCATGACCACAGTGCCATGCCCTCGGTTGGTTTGAATGGGACAGGACAGGCTTCAGCATTTCAGTAGTAGCGGGCAGATTATTGATCAGTGGTCTCGTAAAGGAAGCCTCACGGGCATCTCCTGACTGACACCCTTAGGACGCAGCTCAGCTCCAGACAATTAAGCCCACCTCTCTGGCCTTGGCTTTCTCCTGGTGTGATGCCCTGTTGACATGGGAAGTGTTTCTGTTTTCTGGGAGAGGAACCTATCGTCTGGGCTTGGAGAATAATACATGGAATGGGTGCTATGGGAGAATGGGCATGGGAATACCCCGTGATGGACAGGCAGGAGGACATGACTGACAGACAGATGCTGGCCCACTGCACTATATATGGGGGAGCAAAGGCAGTGGAGATGCAGTGGCACATGAGGCTTTACAATGATAGCAGTCATTGAACGCTTACGCTAAGTCTTACACTCTTCTAAGACGTGTCATACATGGCCTCTTTTAATCCTTACAATAAAATGTAACCACATAGGATTATTATAAGGAAATCAGGGCACAAAGAGAGTAAGCACACCTAGGAAATGGCAGAGCTGGGGTGTAAAGCTGAGTCCTCTGACTTCAGAGTTGCTCTGCAGCCACAGTGTTGGCTCTGAGCCTCTCTGCTGCAGATCTCAAGCTTGAGCATGAATAAGAATCACAGGGGTATTAAGAACGCTTAGGCTGCTGCTCCAATAACCCTGGTTCTGTAGGTCTGGGTGAGGTTTGTGGGTTTGTACCTAAAGGGTTCCCTAGTGGTGTTGCTGGGCCAGGGGCCGTGTTTTCAGAACCCTCCCTCTATCTGTTGATAGGAAGAGATAAATAGAGAGAAGAAAATCTGTCACCTGGATTATTCTATCTGTCTGTCTGTCTGTCTGTCTGTCTATCTGTCTGTCTGTCTGTCTATCTGTCTATTCATCTATCTGGGATAAGGTTTGGATCCTTCTAATGTCCCACCTTGTTCCTGACCTTTTCTACTCTCCGATCACCAACTCTCCACCGGGGACAAATCAGTCTTCCTCAAGCCTGGCTGTAGTCACGCTGCACCTCTCCTTCAGGTCTCCTGGACTCTGCCGTTGTCTCCCACCTCTGTCTAATAGAACCGTGTGCAGTAATGAAGTATTCCAAATCCACAGGGTTCAACATGGTAGCCACTAGCCACTTGGATTTTACATTTTTTTCTCTTTTCTTTAATTCAAATTTAAATAACGGCATGTGGCTAGTTGCTAGGCAGTGCATGAAACCATTAGGTATGTTACTCAAGGCTCTCACTGGAACCATCTGCCTTTCCAGCTCCAGCCTCAACCCTCAGTATCCCAGGTACCAGGCCATTTGCAGCCAGTTTCCTGAGCTTCCCCTCTCCTTTGCGCCCACCGCGCCTTGTCTCATGCTACTTCCTCAGTCTACCTTGTCTTTCTGCCCTGCTCAACCCAAAGGCTGCCTCTTCCTTGAAACCTCCATTGGCACCTGCTCCCTCCTAATCACTTTTCTTTGAGCTCTGCGAGCACTTCATCCTTTTTGTACAACCTTTAGTGCTTTCTGTCTAACACTGTAGTTGGCTGGTGTCAGGACTTCGTTTCTTGTTCTGTTTCCTATAGTGAGCTCCTGCTTTCCACCCCAGGTTCCTCCCAATACTCAATGCACCACAGCCCTTTACACTGTGCACTGGCATACAGAAATGATAATGTGCCTATCCTGTCCTCAAGCTGCTCGCAGGTTCCCACGAGAGTCTCATCCATGCCCAGAGAACCACGAAGCCAATGGTTATTTTGGGCAGAGAGATAAAAGCCACAGACGGCCCGGTTGGCAAGGGGAGTCCAGCAGGAGCCGCCTAAGCAGAAGGCTGTGTTTACACACAGAAGGCTTCTCTGCCCAGTCTGGCCTGGTGCAAGGAGATGGGCACATTCAGACAGTGCTGCCTGGCTGCCTAGTGGAGTTGAGGATTAACCGGTGGTGCAGCGGCTGGTCTGGCCGTCTGGTCCCTGCAGATGGATGGATGAGAAGGTTGCAAACTGCAGACAGGCGCCAGCTTCCAGAAGTGCAGTGTTGACTGGGCCAAGGGTGTGAGTGGAAGCATGTTTGTTACTTCAAAATGAACAGCAGGTGGAATTCTATTGGGCCTAGTTTGGGGGTTCGTGAAGTCTTCAGGCCAGTCCTTGTTTGAAATGCAAAGGCAGTTGAAAACAAGAGACACCTTGCTAGCTTTAGACTCTGATGTTACAAGCATTTCACATCCTGAAAATTTCTAGCATATGTTCCTCTCTGGGGCAAAACCATTTTCAAAAAATAAACTTCTTAGCTGGGCACAGTGGCACAGGCCTATAATCACAACTACTTGCGGGACAGGAAGGTGGCTTGAGCCCAGAAGTTGAAGGCAGCCTGGGCCATAGAGTGAGACCCTGTCTCCAAAACAAAACCAACCAAACAAAGGGTCTCTACTGAAGTTACAACATAAATGCAGAAAGTACATAGATTATAAATTGACACATACTGGTGGTACGACCATCCCCTGACAAGAACTGAAACACATCAGCATCTCCGCAGTGAATTTGTGTTAAGCCAAATATGTACAGGGTTAATGAGGGAACAAACAGGCCCTGGAGTCAGCTATGCCTGGGGCTGAATCCTGGGTCCCCTAGCCACTAGCAGGGTGACCCTGTGATAGTGACTAGATTTCACTTCCATCCCCTGTAAAACCAAGGTGACATGTAAGTTCTGTCTTACAGGAAAGAGATTTAAAATGGAAAATGTAGGTAAGTTGCTAGGCACAGAACCAAGATGTAAGTAGAGACTCTGATGCTCTCTGCAATGATGCTGATTGATGGTGATGCTGCAGCCTCTCTTGGCACCTGGAACCACACACACACACACACACACACAGAGAGAGAGAGAGAGAGAGAGAGAGAGAGAGAGAGAGAAAGAGAGCTTTTCACCCTGCTGCCAGCCTCTAGATGATGCTCTCCAAGACCTCTTCTGACTGCAAGGAACCCGTGATGCCGTGATGATGACACCTCAGGTTCAGAAAGCAGGCTGGAGGGGTTGTCTGTTTCTCCTGGGACTGTGGCCAGGCTTTTCATGTTCAGGCCTTCAGAATGTGGCTCCCAGACCTCCCAAGGGAGAGCGGATTCCCCGGGCGGCAGCCAGATGTAGAGGACTCACTAAGAAGTGTATAAGGAGGAGTCTGCAGGGTGAAACCCGGCCCCAGGGCATCCTGGCATCCTGTTGAACTGACTCCCACTAGCTCCCTGGTCTCCGGCTCTGGGAGTGAAGGTGACCCGAGGGCCACGCACTGTGCATGTAGTGTGAGTTGGGCATGGAGCTGCGCCTTCATGGGATGAAGGATATGAAGTGGCCTCTGGCCTAAAGCTCACTGTGCCTGCATGGCAGGTTAAGACCTTTGGGAAAGACCTCAACCCTGAGCTGGAAGGCAGAGGGTGGAGTGGAGGGGAGAGGCCAGGATGTTAGGTCCAGCTAGAGGGGTTGCTGCAGAGAGGAGGCTGGGGCAGGGCTTTCTTGAAGGTGCCTTGGCAAAGGAGCACGGGGGACGGAGTCTCTCAGGCACAGGGAACACCAGAAGGGAAAGCAGAGGAGCAAGGCAGAGCTACTGTGACCTGGGGACCCAGAACCATTCCGTGTGACAGACTGTGTCACTTGGGATCTGAGGACCAGGCTCCGGAGCGAGGTAAGACCGGGCTGGCAAAGGCCTTGAGAAGCAGCCTGAAGTGTTGAGTTTCAAAGAAAGGGGAACCACCGAGTCTCTTTCATGGGAAGCAGAGTGAGACCATCTTCTGGATGTGCCCTGGGAGGATCAGCATTGGTTTTAGTCAAAGATCCAGTCAGTCCAAGCCACTGGAGTGGGCTGTGGGAGCCTCTGGGATGCCCGGTTCTGTGCAGGTCCCCGCTGTTGGTACCTGGGGCTGCACGTGGGCAGAAGGTAAGCGTCCTGTCTCTGGGAAATGGTAGTTTTCTTGAAGTCAGAAAACCTTTTGATAACTGAGCCCCCAATTCAGAACGAGAAACAAGGATAGCCAGAGCGCAGCAGGCAGAGGGAGCTGCATGGGTTGAGGCGCTGGTGAGGGGGAGCAGGAGGCGGCGGTGGGCGGGCTTCCTCATGGGGAGGCATCCTTGAGACTGGGCAGCTTAGGAGAGTCCAGGAGCACTGCAGGGCCCCCAGGGAGCCTCGCCTGAGACGGAGAAGGGAGTGCTGAGCTGCCAGGCACCCCCTGTGGGTCCCTTATGTCACCTGCATAGCAGCATTAAGAGCTGGTGCGGACGTCATCTTGGTGGTGGAAAGGGAGCCCTGAGGTTCAGACAGGCCTTACCCGAGGGGGCGCGGAATGTCCTCATCTCTGCTCCAGGCTTCTTGGCTGGCCTGGCAGCACTAGCACAGACCACATGCAGGAGGGTGTGGCTCCCTTAGGCGAGGCTGGGAGGTTCCAGGGTGGGATGAGGTCTTTGGGGGCTGTAGTATGGGGAGGCTTATTAGAGCTGTCAAGAGGAGAGGTGAAGGGGAACAGCTAGAGAGGAAAGTCCGCCAGGTGGGTGCTGCTGCTTCTCCACCCTGCCCACTCCCCCCACCCAGACACAGCCTCCATGCAGCGCCTTCCAGAGAACCTTGCGATTGGTGAGAGCACCCTTGCCGAGTGCTCCCAGGCCTGGAGGTCCTGCTGCTCTGGGAAGTTTGGTTCTGGTAGCTTCCTCCCTCTGGCCAAGCACTCAGCTGCTTGGAGCTGCAGCTCAGCTCACTGGGCTCTAGGTGTGGGGCCAGAGCCAGACACCCTGCAGCTTTCTTCCCCTGAACACCCTCTTCCCCAGGGCCTCTCCTTTAACACAGCTCAGTTTAGCTGTCCCCTCCTCTAGGAAGTCTTTTGTGATTCCTATGGATTGGTTTAGAGCCTCAGATTTTTTTTCCTTTTTGAGACAGGGTTTCACTATGTAGTTCAGGCTGCCTTGAACTCACTTGGTAGCCAGGCTACCCTGAATTTGCAGCGATCCTCCTCCCTCAGCCCCCTGAATGCTGAGATTACAAGAGTGCACCACCATGCCTGGTTTAGAACCTCAGAATTCTGAACCTGAGCTGACCAAAAGAAATATAGCACCAGCTACATGTGTGAGCCCCACTGCAACTTAAACAGTTCTGCCAGATGTAGTGAGCTCAGGACCAGCCTGAACTACATAGCAGGACCCTGTCTCAAAAAACCAAACCAAACCAAAACAAAATTTAAAAAAAGTAATAAAAATTTTCTAGTTAGCTACATTAAAAGAGCCGCTGGGCTTGGCCTGTAGTCCTGGAATAAAGGAGGTAGAGGCAGGAGGATCCCTTGAGCCCAAGAGTTCAAGAGCAGCCTGGCCAATGTAGTGAAACCTGTTTCAACAAGTAAAATTATTTTAGTGATGTATTTTATTATTTTATTTAACCCAATATCCATAATATCATTTCAATAAAAATTTATTGAGATATATTACGTTTTTAAGATGTCAGCACTAAATCTTCCAAACCAGTGTATATTTTGCATTTGTAGCGCATCTCACTTTGCACAAGCTGTATTTCAGGTACTTGATAGCCCCGTGGGCCTGCTGGTTAGCACAGCTCTGCAGGCTCAAAGTATGTAAAGGTGAAAGCTCAGGGTTTGGCACCAGACAGCTCTGGCAGTCCTACCTTAGCCCTGCCATTTATTAGCTGGGTGAACTTTGCCAAGTGCTTAACTCTTCTGAGCCTCAGTTGCTTTGGCTGTGAAGGGGATTACTAATTCAGTGTTTGAGAATTGTGTGTGTGTGTGTGTGTGTGTGTTTCTTTTCTTTTATTTTGCTGTGAGGTCCAGGCTGGCCTTGAACTTAGTATGGAGCCCATGCTGGCCTCAAAGTCATGGCAATCTTCCTGCCTCAGCCTCCCAAGTGCTGGGATAACAGGCATGCACTACTATGACTGGCCGGAACATTGTTTTAAGGATTAAACAGATGAATATGTGTCTAGTGAGGCACAGAGGAAGTGCTCAGAAACAGCAGGAGCTTCATTTTACAGGACCCTCAGATGTGCTGGTTTGTGTGCTGTTCTTTCTCACTGCATTGATTGTGAATTCAAGGCCAGAAACTCTCCGGTTCCTCCTTCCCCAGTGCCCAGAGCTTGGCTGAGTGTGAACATCATTGCCTCTCAATGAAAGACTGAGTCCTTGGGTTGGGAGTGCCCCTCAAGGCACCCTGCATACCCAGAACCAGGGGCCTCTGGTAGCTGGGAGTCCTGAGGCCCCTGACTACCTGTGGGTGACTGAGGCGAGTTGCTGTTTGGTCAGGGCCTTGCTCTCCTCCTTTGAAAGGTTAACAGATGATGAGACGGGCTCTGCTTGAAGTGTTTGGCTGGACTTCCCCACCTGCAGGCTTGGGGGGCTGTGGCTGGCACTGTGCTTCACCTAGTGGAACCAATCACTCCCACCCACCTGGCTTCCCTGTATCCTGGACTTTGGCACCTTCAGGTTACCTCACCAAGTTAAAGTTTAAGAGAAAAGAATTCCTCCCACCTGCTAGGCAGAACAGAGAGGGTGAGGGGTCTTCTTTCTCTTACCCCAGCATTTGCTGATCTCCTGTCACAGCAGCCCAGTAACAGATGTGGGGCAGGGAGAGTTTCTGCCAGCTTATAGGTGAGAAAACAGGCTCAGCAAGGTCAAGCAACCCTTCCAAGTAACAAAAAGAGAAGCGGGAGGCCCAGGGCTGGGAGTAGAATTCACCTCTCAGGGGATTGAAGAGCTCTGTTTGTGTGCGTGTGGTGGGGGACTCTTCCTTCACCTGGGTCCCTGGCATTTCTCCACGGGGGCTCTCACAAGACATTGTCCTTGACTGACTCCTGTTTTCATCTCAGACTCCCACTGTGAGGGATGACAGCAGCTGAGAAACTGGGATAGTGATTTCACCAATGTCTGTAGGGACCATGTGTTCTTCGGAGAGTCTGCAGCTCCAACCCCACTTCCCCTTGTGTCTAATTTCTCCGTCAAGGGTTACTGTTGGCTTATAGGGAAAGTGTCTGGTATAGAGAACCCGTATCACTTGCATAAGAATGCCCTTGGCCAAGTGATTTACCACTTTGGACCTTGGCTTACTTATTTATAAACTGGAGGATGGTATCATCTCACGAGGTGCTCTGAAGATCACACATGAAAGTACTTTGCAAACTGGAAAGTGCTAACAATAGAAGTAGAAAATAATAATCACAGAAAATGCTACGGGAACTTATCATAGAAGTGATTATCTTAGAACACTGATGGCAAACCTTTTAGAGCCCTCAATGATACAAATAGCCCACCGTGGAATGCCTGCCATAAGTTTGCCTCCACTGTCCTAGAAGACGCCCAATTTTTGGTGTGGTCCCATTGACCGGAAGAGAACTGGGCCCCTGGGTATAAATTCAGAGTAAAGTCTGGGAACATCCTGCCTGGTCCTGGAGTGTAGGCTGGCTCTTCCTGGGAAAGTGAGAGGCTCCCAGTGAAAGAGGAGACTGGGAACGCAGCCCTGCCCCCAGGGGACGCCTGGGCTTCTCCTAGGGAAGGGAGAAGGGAGGGGCCCATGGAGGAGCAGAGCCAGGAGGAGCTGCAAGGCCTTGGCCCTCCAGCCCAAAGCTTCCTACCCCCGGAGCAGGAGCCTGGGTTGGGAAGATCCAGCTAGCAGGAGAAGCTGAGAGCAAACTTGGAAGTGAAACGCCTGAGGGCAGCCCATCAAAACCCTTTCTGCAGATGTCTTGTGGAACAGTGCGTCTGGTGTAACCTGCGACTGACCAGTTCTTTCACTCATTTGTTTGAATAAATGCATATGCCTCTCTGAGTGGCAGCGACCACACTTCTGAGGGTCTGTGGGAGGCTCTGTGGAGAACTGAATTTGGAGACCAGGGGATAAAAGGGATAAAAAGGAGGTCTTGTAAGGAAGTCTTGGCCTGGGCTGGGCGGTCCGTCTTCTGGAGGGAGTGTGTGTGTTTTATGACCCAGAGTTGATGGCTTCATTCTGCCTGCCAACTCCTGAGCCTAGTGAGCTGCAGGGAGACTGGAGGCACTGGAAGCTACGTCTTGGGACACCTGATGGAGGAGTTCAATGTATTTAACTTGTAGGGGAGAAGGCCTGGCTTGGGAGTGGGGCAGCAAGACACAGCTCTTATTCTCGTTCCTCTTAGGGGTGCTGGGGGAGGACATATCTTGTCTGTGGAGGTCCTAGGGTTGAGACCAGGACCTGCACGGAAGGACATGGTCATAGAGCAGCCATCATGGGACGAACGTACAGAGAAAGAGAGCAGCCTGTCCCTGGAGTGAGAGGCAGCAGAGCAGAGATGGTAACTCACTCATGAGGTTGACACCAAGGCAACTGCAGCGTGGGGGACAGATGGCTTGGCTCATGCCTGGGTGCCTTCCTAGCTCAGCTCTGAGTTCCAGAATTGTGGCCTGCGCATAGTAGGTGCTCAGGAACGAATGAAAAAATGTGGATGCCGGGGGCTGGTGGTGGGGGTTAGGGGTCGGGATCATCTGGGCTGACAGTGTGGACCTGTGGACAGAAATCTTTGGCGATCATGTTGTGGGTTGTAACCCATCTCCCCCACATCCCAAGGCCATAGAGATGTGCACAGCCAAACCCTTCTTTCATTGTTTGTAAACCAAAGCCCAGAGTGAGATCAGCTTGTCAAGGGTACCCGTTGAGCCCTCAGCAGAGCTGGATTGGAACCCAGGCCCTCAGCCTCCCAGTCTTCTGTGGTGGAGGCCTCCAGTGTGCCTTGGATGCGGGGCACTGGTGGAACGGGCTTTTTGAGTGGTAGCAGTGCTGCTGGAGGCCAGGAGCAGCGCTGAGCTTGGTTTTGAAGCCATGACCTCGGCCACAGACCCATGGCTTTCCCGCACGCCTTCCTGTGCACCCGGGGGGGGCACCTCCAGTGTGCCTGCACACACATACACGTCTGTGCACAGGCCCAGCCTCTCCAGCCCCCTTCGCTGACCATCACAGGGTCATTGTCACTGGTGCACCTATTGATTAGAGCACACGCACTCCCTTGAGGCAGCTGCCATGGCTCCTCCCTGCCGGGGTAGGAACGCTGAGTCCCAGGAGGGCTGTGCCCTGCGCTGTGCGGCGGGAGGGTGAGGGGACCCAGCTCGGGTGGGATGGGAGGCCCACTGAGGCTGAGTCACCTCCTCTGAGTCAGGGATCCTCCCCCTTCTCCTCTCCTCCCCCTCGCTCTCTCGCCGCGCAGCCCCCACCAGGACTTGGCCGAGCGAGGAGGCCCGCTGCCCAGGACCCGGGTGGGGGCGCCGAGACATCCCGCAGTGGTCGGGGCAGCCGGGTGGCAGGAGCCGGAGGAGGCGGGCGGGGAGGGCCGCGGTGGAGGAGGCGGAGGCAGGGCCGGGACGCCGCGGGCGAGGAGGAGGAGGAG